>ML994613.1:1079139-1271804 GCA_010093925.1 Zopfia rhizophila CBS 207.26 | reverse complement strand
GCTGCCTTTCTCATGCTACTTCTCTATGACTACTCTTTTCACGTAGGTTATCTTATACTACTTGTTGCTGAGCGTAGCGAAGTCCTCTAACATTTATGTTAGCTTTAGTATTTTAGAATAAATACTAGCTAGGATGTTGACTATACTAGGTTAAATACTACTAAAAAAAATAGTTAGCTACAGAATTACATAAGAAACTTATATATTAAGAATGTTTCTTAAAATAGAAGTGCAAGGATTATAGAGAACAAGCTAAAAATATATATAAAATACTAGATAAGAAAGTATACTAACTCCAGAAATGTCTAATCTATAAACCTAAGAAAGAAATACTAAGAAAATAACTGCTACTTAGAAGTTAACTATATATAAAAAACTAAAAGGCTAGTAGACCATAACTAAGCTACTAGAGAACTAGAAAAAGGTTAGAAATAATATATTAATTATATACACATAACTAAACTAAAGAAAACACGAAAATAAACTATATGTAAATATATATATTAATAGTAATAAAATACTAGTACTTATAAACAGTAAAGCTAGCAAGACACTTATATTAAATAAGTAAATATAAAGATACTAGATACTAACTAAAGTTTTAAACAAACCTGTATAAGTAAAACGCGTAGATAATAATCTAATAGTATTTAGAAAAAGTCTAATTAATCTTAAAATATAGAATATGACTATCTAAGTAGCAGGTTACACAAATAACTATTATATTAAAATTATAGATTTAGGTAGTGAGGACTTTATCTTAGGATAAAACTAGCTAGTATAATAAAATCTAACTATTAATTAGAAAAGAAAAACTATAGGCAGCAGGAATAAATACTATAAATAATAACTATTAGTAATAATATAAATAAAGAAAGTAATACTTCACGATACTAAATTTATTATACTAAATAAATACTAGGAGGAATTTAGAGAATGGTTCTTTAAAAAAGCTAAAGACTAATTACTAGAATACTAGAACTAGGACTATAAAATCACGCTTAAGAAAGGAATAGATTTAAAACTAGAACTATTATATTAAGTACCCATTCATTAATAAAAGAAGTTACGGAAATTTCTATATAAAAACTAATAAAAGAGATATATATAAACTAGCTAAAGTAAAATAACTTTACCAATACTCTTTATACTAAAAAAAAAATAGTAAATTATAATTATATATTAACTATAGACATTTTAATAAAGCTATGGTGAAAAATTATTATTTTATATTACTAATATTAGAACTTATAAATAAACTCAGAGGAGCTAAATAGTTTAGTCTTTTTAATATTAAAAATAGATATTATTAAATATAAATAGCTAAAGAACACGAGTGGATAACAGTATTTAAAATAAAATATAAATTATTTAAATATTTAGTTATGCTAATAGAACTTACTAATACACTAGTAATATTTTAAATAATTATTAACTATATACTAAGAGAATACTTAGATATATTTATAATAGCATATCTTAATAACATATATATATATATATAAATAGAATACTAAAAGAATATGTTGAGTACACTAAGAGAGTATTATAAAAGCTTAAGAAATATAAACTATATATTTAGATAAAAAAAATATGTGTTTTATAGAATAGAAGTTAAATTTTTAAGATATTTAATATCCTAAGATAGAATAGTAGTTAATTTTAATAAGATAAAAGATATACTATTTTAGCTAATACTAATAAATATAAAAAAAGTTTATTCTTTCCTCAGATTTATAGGATTTTGCTGATAATTTATTAAGGACTATTTAAAAATCACGTTACTCTTAATAAAATTACTAAAAAAGAATTAATAATTTAAGTAAAAACAACACAAGGAAAACGCCTTTACGATATTAAAAAAAAAATATTCCAATAATTACTAATATTAAAGATATTTAATTTATGACTTTAAATAGAGATATATATAGACATATTAGATAGAGTTATAGAAGCTATTTTATTATAAATATAAAATAATAAATATAAGTACCTAGTAGACTTCTTATCTTATAAACTCATAACTACTAAATTAAACTATAATATTTATGATAAGGAACTGTTAGTAATAGTTTAAGTATTTAAAAATAAAAACACTACTTAGAAGAAATTAAATACTAGATTATTATATATTCAGATCACAAAAATCTGACGGCATTTACAATAACTAAGAAGTTAAATTAATAGTAAGTTAGGTAGTAGAAACTAGTTTCTATCTTTAACTTTTAAATACTTTATAAATTAGGAAAAGAAAATATAGCGGCTAATATACTTAGTTAATAAGTAAATTACATAAGGAATATACTAAAGATTTATAATATAATACTTAAGTAAAAATTAAACGGATCCTTAGAAAGCTTATAAATAGATATTAAAACAATAGTTATTATTAAAAATATATAATAAAAATAAATTAGAGAATTCAACAACGGACGACTATAATAACATAAAACTAAAATTATTTTTATACTAGAAGTATTATAAACTAAACTTATTAAGAACTAACACTCAGCTAAAATGTACGGATATTAAGGAATTAAAAAAACTATAAAACGGATTAACAGACACTTTTAGATTCTAGGAATATAAAAAAAAGTTAGAACTATTCTTTTAGAGTATATTAAGTATAGAAAAAATAAAATACTAAGACATAAAAAGTATAAACTTATATAACTAATTCCTTTACTAGACTTACTATAGGAATTAGTTATAATAGACTTTATTATAAGAATACTAACAACAACCACTTTTTAAGGCTAATAGTATGATATGATATTAGTTATAGTAAACTAACTTATAAAGTACACATATTTTAAACTAACGTATATAGAAATAAAATTAGATAAATTAGTAATTATACTTATTAAATTACTAATAGCATGATATGGATTACTATAAGAATTTATTACAGATAGAGACAAATTATTTATATTAATATTCTAAAAGATATTTATTAAAAGGCTAGAGGTAAAATACCGCTTCTTAATAGTATTTTATTTATAAATAAATAGATAAATAGAATAGATAAATCAAACATTAGAATAATACCTATAGATATATGTTAATAAATAATAAGATAATTAGATTAACTTATTACTAATAGCTAAGTTTATATACAACTCTGTAAAGTTATTAACTATAGGAAAATTATTATTTTATATAAACTATAGTTATAAGCCTACGGCTTATTAAGAACCACAGAAACTAAATAAAATATCAGAATCTATAAGAATAAAAGTTAAGAAATTATAATAACTTTATTAGAAAATTATATAAAGAATTACCTATAAAGATAATCTTAGCAAATAAATTAAGAATAAGTTTAAAATTAAGGGATTAATTTTTAAAGAAGGAGATAAGATTTTCCTAATATGAAAAAAATTAGAAACAAAACAACCATTAAAAAAACTAGATTATATTAAATTGGGACTATTTAAAATTAAATGATAAATAAGATCTATAAATTATAAACTATAACTATCTAGGGATATAAGGATTTACTTAGTTTTTTATATTTTAAAATTAGAACCAGCACTATAAAACGCTGAACTATAGATAAAACTTAAACTTAAAAAAGACATAACTAAATATAAGGTCTAATAAATTCTAGACTACTAATAATTCAGGCGTTAGTAGAAATACTTAGTTAAATAAAAAAACTATAAACCTAAAGATAATACGTGGGAACTAGTTAGGAACTTAAAAAATAGTTTAGAGCTAATTAACTAGTATTATTAGAAAAACTAACTATAGGTTATTTTTAAAAGAAAGGCGATTAAAGCACGTTCTAATTAAAATTAAAGAATAAGAAAATAGTAATATTAGAAAGAGCTAAGAATTACGGTAGTATAATTTCCTACTAAAATTTCTTCTCTTTCTCTAGTTTTTCTAACTCTTTAATAGATTCTAATTTATGATAAAATAACTTTTTTTTTTTGTTAGAAACCAGACTAAGCTACTTACGCAGATAAAGATATTTAATAGCAAGAATAAATAGTTACTTCTTAAGAGAACTAGATTAATAGGTAACTAAGAATAGTTTATTCTTAAAATACTAATAGTCAACAACCTTCTAGTTAAACTCCTAGTTTAAAATAACTAGGTTATATTTTATATTATAGTTAAAACACTCTAAGCAGAAGCTAGATATAAGGTTAATAAAATAGTAATAATAAAAATAGTAACAGTTATTATAACTATATTCATAAGCGAGTGGGCACCCCAACTGAGCGGGCACCCTAGAACACTAAAATTGACTCACCTACTTCGCACCCATAATGCAGCAACACCAGGTCTCTGCACAATCTAGGATTCATTCGTATCTTGCCTTAGCTATTTAATCTATTAAAGGACGCGAAAAAATGAGCTAAAAACGCGCTTCTATGATCTACGGCATCCCTAGATCGACGATTCAACGCGCCCTCAAAGGAATCACTCCCTGAGGCAAATGCGAGGCCAATTCGAAGAAGCTCACCTTAATAGAGGAGCAGGCGATTATTCAACGTATTCTTGACCTTAACGAACGAGGATTCCCCCCTATGAGGATCCAGATACACGCAATGGCCGACGATTTACTGGGGGCAAGAGGTGGAGATCCTGTAGGCAAGAACTGGACGGATAACTTTGTTAATCGTTATAAGGAAGTTAAAAAGGTTATAACGCGTTCTCTAGATCATGCTTGAGCGACACAGGAGAGTACAGAGGTTCTCGACCCCTAGTTTAAGCGTGTTAAGGCGATGAAGGAGAAGTACGGTATCCCAGACGAAGACATCTACAACTTTAACGAAACGGGCTTTATGATGGGGGTGATACATCCTTTTATGGTAATAACTGGCTCTGAGAGACGAGCTGGCAAGACTCAGTACGTGCAGCCAGGCAATAAGGAGTGGATTACGGTAATATAGGTGATTAACGCGTTAGGCTGGCCGGTTCCACTATACATCATCTTCGCGGGCAAAGTGCACATTACTACCTGGTATGATAAGTGCGAAATGCCTTATGATTAGAAGGTTAACCTCTCCTATAACGGCTAAATGAATAATTAGATTAGAGTTGCATGGTTGAAGCACTTTGATAACGCGACAAGGTCGCGTACCTAGGGCATATACTAATTGCTTATTATTAACGGCCACGAGAGCCACCAGTCAATTACGTTTCAAAATCTGTGTAAGGAGTATAAAATTATTACTCTCTATATGCCCTCACACTCATCACACCTGCTGCAGCCGCTTGATGTGGGTTGTTTTAGGCCGTTAAAGAAGGTATACTCTTACAAGGTTATGGAGCTATCGCGCTATAGCAACTTTCATATAACTAAAGAAGACTTCCTCCTAGCCTTTAAAACTGCTTTTTATAAAGTATTTATAGAGAGCAATATTTAAGGAGCCTTTTAAGAAACTAGCCTAGTTCTATTCAACTCTAGTACTATTTTATCTGGGATTATGCAGTCTTCTTATGCTCTATTAACACTACCACCAGAGAGCACCCCATGGGAGTGCAAAATACTATTAAACGTAAAGGAATTAGGCGAGCAAACAACATTGATTTAAGAGAGGATTATTAACCACAGGTTCTCTTTACCTGCTTCTATTCTTAAATCACTCAATTGGCTACAGAAAGGCGCTGTGATGATTGCCCATAGATTAGTGTTAGTGCAGGAGGAAGTTAAGGCCCTTTAGAAGCGTAATAATACCCTTACATGACGTAGGAAGCGTAAAAGAAAGTGGCTACAGCATGGAGGAGAACTATCCTTTAGTAATGCGACTAATTTACTAGGTCCTAAGGGCGTTAGTGGATTAGGAGAGTGTAGGGAGTTCTCTGTACAGGGTATTATAAGTATTAGCCCGGCGAAGAAAAGGCTCTGCAGTAACTGCAGCCAGCCAGAGCACAACGTGCGAACCTATACAGTAGAATAAGCAGAATCTGAAGATTCTTCCTAGTCTAGAATTATACAGTTTTATTACTACGTCATGGATTATTTTGCTGTTGAAGTTGATTTTGGTGTTCTAAGGTGCCCGCTTAGTTGGGGTGCCCACTTGCTTATAAATATAGTTATAAAGTTAGCATTAAATAATTCTAATTACGGATATATTATATAAGATAATAACAATAAATAGTTAAGAACTTAGCCTTAGTTATTATTAGAATTAAATAAACGAGCTTACTAAAGTAAATTAGGAAGAAAAAAAGATTATAAAACTATACTAGAAACAGGCTACTTTTATACTTAAGACTTTTAATAGAAATATCTTACTAAGAACGCACGAGACACGTACTAAAAGCTAAAGACAAAAAACAATTATTAAAATAATAATAGCTTAAGAGAAAAGATAAATATAAAAAATTATAAAATATAATTATAAAATAATAGCACTAATAAAGTTAATTAAGAAGCAGAATATCTTAAAATAGTAAAGAAGGATAAGAACTAAGTTTAGAAAATTAACTTATTTATAATAAGCCTTAGTTATGTAAAAAAGAAGCTAACTAAAAAAAAAAACACTAGGCTAAAAGAAAAAGTTATATAAGCTAAAAAATAAAAAGTTAAAATATATATAATAAGATTTATATAGACTTAAGAAAATCTCTTAAATCTAAATAGAGCACTATAAAGGAGCAGAGAACAGAAATAATTATCTAATAAGTTTAGATAAAAATTAATTAGCTTATAATTATAAAGAGTTAAGTATTTAAAATAGCTCTTTTTTTATTATTATTTAGTTTTTAGTTTTTTATAATTACTCTAAAATTAAGATTTGCATCTTAAGTGAAATAGTTTAATACTATTCTATTAAATCTTAACTTACTATATTACTTTTTTCTATTCTTATTAAGTTAATTAACTTCTATTAAGTCTAACAAGCTCTCTGATCTGGAAGTGAGAAAACTAATTAATATTATATAATTAATTAAACAGCTTATTACTAGTATAATATTATATTAGTAAGTTAGCAACTTATAATAATTATATATCTTTTTTATTATTAGTTTTATTAATTATTTTAATAATATTAGTTAAAAGCTTTGTTTTTTATTTAGTCTTCTAAAGCATCTATTTTGCCTTTTATTTAGTATTAAGTTCTTATATATACTTTTTTACTAATAGCTAATAATTCTTTTTTAGTTAGTTTACTATTTTTTATTTGTAATTATTACTTATAATAAACTCCTACTTATTACTAACTATAATATTTGCTTTTTTTTTTTAAATTTTTAGCTTAAAAAACTTTTTTATTTTAGGCTTTAAGTATAAGAAAAGCCTGTTTTTATAAAAATATTATAAGTATTTCTAAAACTTCTTTTCTTTTTTTTCCTTAATAATACTTAAGATTAAGTCTTTAACTGTTTGTAATTATTATTTCGTGAAATTAATTTAGAATTATAATTATTTTATGTTAACTCTGTGTGGTCTATGTAAAAAAAAAAAAATTTATTATTTTATAAATTTCTTATCTAGCTATTACTTCAAATATATTAAATACTCTCAAAAATATAATCTAGTAATTTCTATTTAAAAATTTAATAAATTTTTTATTAAGAAAAAGTAACTTTAAGAACAGCTAAAGTATACTTAAAATCTTAAGTTAAAAACTTAATTTTATTAGTACTAACTATATAAGTAGCTTACTTTAGTTAATAATTATAAATATAAGCTATTTACTTATAAGCTTACTTTAATTAAAAAGATATAAAATCTAGAAAAAAAAAAGATTTTTAAACTATTATAATCTGTAATATCCCTATTGTTATGGTGCAGTCCTATAGGAACTATTATTTTTAAATTTATTTAAATTAAGTACTATATAAAGCCTTTATATAGGCTGTGCAGGCTCTCTTACTTTTGGAATTTTATATATATTTTATCCTTAGTCTCTGTACGTAGCTCTATAAGCTACGTTTTATAATCTATCTTATACTATATATTATTATTATAGTTACTAACCTTATTTATACTTTGTTATTTTCTAATATTATGTAGCTTTATTTTTATATATTAGCTCTGTAACCCCTGCTAGTCCCGCAGAACAAAAATAAATTCCTATAATCTATATAAGAATAACTATAAGAATAGCTAGACTATATTATAGTTCTTTATAGCATTTATAAAGGCTAATTATAGTAACTTATTATTACTATAATAGAGATAGTAGACCTCTGTAAGTAAGTTATAATACTTAAAGAAGTCTATAGCTACTAGAAAAAGAAGCTATAAAAAGCTTAAAAGTAGATTATAGACCTATATATATAGCTATAGTCTAGAAGCCTAATATCTGTTGCTTTTACTATCTCTGCTCTTATCTCTATTCCTATCTCTATTACTATTCTAACTAAAACTAAACTGCTTATAACTATTTCTTTTTTGTTTACTTTTATTCTATTTTTAACTTATACTTTCTCTGAATGCCTATCTAACCCTAATAGGTTTAGTAGTAACTAAAATAACCTTTAATACTTTACAGTATAAATTTATATAAAGATAATTATAAATTAAGACTGTTTTCTTACCGCTGAATCCCGCATAGCCTACGTAAATAAATGACTTAAAGGTATGCTATATAAGTAAGTTCTTTTATATATTACTAATAGTATCTACTGCTTACTAAACTATTCTATAATACTAGAAATCTTAGAGTAAGCCTATAGAAACCTAAATTAAGCCCGTAATATCTAATAGAATTTGTTTAAACTCTATTAGAAAAACTAAGAATTTAGTGTCTTTTTAGTAGAATTCTAATAATTAGCTTTTAAATCTAGCCTGTCTGAAGACTCCTTACTAACTCTTTTAGAGAATGCTATCTTTAAGGAATTATAGGACATACTGCTTTATAATCTACTACTAAACTATTAATACTATTTACTAGCTTATTACTTATAAGACCTTAAAAACTGCTGCTGCTATTATAACTTAGCTGTTTTTATAAATAGCTATAAGACTTATAATCTCTAGCCTATAACTTAGAAGTATATTACTTCTCTATTAATAGCTATTTCTACTACCCCTACTACTAAACCTATAGATTTAAGTTATTATTATTAACTAAACTCTTTAAGCTAGAGCTATAAGAAATACTGTGAATACTATTACTATAGCTTAAAAAGCTATTTTATTATCTACTACTTTTATTCTAATACCTGCTAGTTCTAAAGTACCTTTATTTATATGCTGTTTAGTTTACTATTTTTATCTTCTATTTATCCCTCTACCTGCTTCCGTACTCTATTATATTCTCTACTATATAGTCTAGTAAAAGCTTTAAGCTATAGCTAAGTTATGCCTTAGCTTTAGAACTATACTCTCATAAGATCTCCGTCACTGCTATTTATAAAATATTAATTAAAAAAGAGCTTAATTTATAGTCCTGTATCTTTATATTACCTATTAAACTAACTTTTACTACTACTAGATATCTGACGTAGTCTACTAGCTATATTATTACTATTTATAGCCTTATTAATAATAGAGCTGAAGGAGACTTCGTTAACTAAAGTTAGATTATTTCTATAGACTTCTAGCTAGAACAGCTAAAGAAATTATTCTATCTTAATATTATAGATAAAACTAAGTTCCGTAGTGGACTTATTGTCTTGTATATTACTATAAGACTTTATACTAACAACTATACTGAAATAATCTGCCTGTTTGTGACTATTTTAGGGTCGTACTTTATTATACTAGAAGTATACTAGCTATAACGCTATAACTCTTAGATTAATTAGACTATAAATATTCTTATATTTAATAGCTTATTCTGCTGTAACTATTATAAAATCCTATTTATTCTAGTACGAACCTATAAGGTTATCTCTGTTCTATAGAAATTAATCTCTAAATTCTACCGTAACTAGAAGAATTATAGGAAGCTAAATATTTATTTTATATCTTTAAAAGCCTATACTATATACGCTTGTTATAGCAGCTACTATTTATTTACTATCTTTATAGAGAATATTAAGTAAGCTTTTATTATAATTAAGAGTATAAACCTATAAAAGAAGCTCCTACTTGATATCCGGAAATTTCTATTCTAGTTCTATTAGTTTTTTTTACTAGAAGAAGCTGAAAACTTGCTGCTGTACTACCTATATAACTATAATATCTAGCTAATAAAAGAAAAAACCCTATTCTTTAGCTGTTTATATCTAATATTCTATATAAAGCTATAAGTACTTTAGAAATAGCTTAATAAGAACTTTTAAAAAGAATTTATTTACTCTAATAGCTCCCTAATTATATCTCTAGTTTTATTTATAAAAAAAGTAAATAGAGAACTCTAATTCTGTATTAACTATTATATATTAAATAAAATTATAGTAAAAAACCATTACCCATTACCACTAACTAAGAAACTATTAAATAATTTAAAAGGGATATAATACTTTTTTAAGATTAATATTCTATAGGCTTTTAATAACTTTTATATTAAAACTAATTAAAAATAGCTTATAGTATTTTAGATCTATTTTAGTTTATATAAGATACTAGTAATACTATTTAGGTTAATAGGTATCCCTATAACCTTCTAATAGTATATAAATAATATTTTATAAGAATACCTAGACTATTTTTATACTATTTATATAAATAATATTTTAGTTTATAGCTGTACTTATACTAAATATAAAGAATATTTTTATTTAATACTAAAAAGCCTACAAGAGGCAGGCCTATACGTAAAAGTGGAAAAGTATAAATTCTTTATAACTAAAATCTAATTTCTAGGCCTAATTATAGGCTGTAATGGTATTTATATAGACCTAAAAAAAATTAAAATAGTAGCTAGCTAGGTAATACTAACTTATATTATAAATATATAAATATTTATTAGCTTTATAAACTTCTACTATTATTTTATATAAAGATTTTTTTATATTACTACTCTACCAGTCTGTTTAACGCGGAAGGATATATTATTTAATTAGAATAATAATTATAAAAAAGTTTTTTAGAAACTAAAAATAGTATTTACTATAGCGCCTATTCTAGCGCTATTTGACTGAGAAAAAAAAGTTATTATTAAAATAAATATTTCTAACTACATCTCTACAGGAATACTATTATAATATAGAAATAATAATATTCTATAGTTTATTATATTCTTCTTAAAAAAGTATTTAATAATAGAGTGTAACTATGAGATCTATAATAAGAAACTATTAGTAATTATTTATTACTTTAAAAAATAGTAGCCAGAACTTAAAAGATATATCTTACTAATTATAGTAATTATAAACTACTATAATTTAAAGTATTTTATAATAATAAAGTTACTAAACTATTGCCAAGCCTGTTAGTCTGAATTTCTATTTTATTTTAACTTTAAAATTATATACTATTTTAGAAAATAAGGTATAAAGCTAGACTCTTTAACTAAAAAGTTAATTAATTTATTATAAAAAAGAAATAAAAGGCTCCGCTATTAAAGCTAGACTATTTTAAAATAAAAAAATCTAGAATTACTTCTAGCTACTGCCTTACCTGTTATAACTAACTATAAGAAAAAATTAATCTACTTTTTTAACTTATTAGAGACTTTTATTTATAAAATTATTATAATAATTTATAACCAGCTTTGCTAACGCGCTGCTAAACTATTATTATTTATTAAACTTATTTTTACTCTTATTTTTACTATTATTACTACTAAACTTATTATTACTTTAGAATTTAAATAAACTAAAAACCTACTACCGCTAAGGATTTAGACTTTATTTTAAAAAAGTTACTATACTAACTTTATGATTAACTTTATACTAACTAACTTATAGAATAAAAACTATAAGAATAAATACCTAACACTAGCTGAGTGTATTAAGATAGATGGATATTTATAATATAAAAAAAGACTCTATATATCTAATATAAATAAGCTAAAAGCTAAACTACTTTATTTCTAGTATAAGAGCTCTATTACTAGTTATATAAGCTATAATAAAATATATAAATTATTATCTTATAAGTACTACTAGCTTTATATATATGACTTTATTACTTACTAGCTTTATAACTACTATATTTACTATTATACTATCCTATTAAAAAAAGCCTATTAAGAAGTTTTAAAACTACTATCTATTCTAGACCGTGCCTAAAAGAATATATTTATAGACTTTATTATTTATTTACTATTAAGTGGTTATTATAACGCTATAATAACTATAACTTACTATTTAATAAAAATAAAGTACTTAATTCTCTACTAAATATGTTATAATACTAAAAACATTATCTATTTATTCCTAATATATATATAGAAGCTTTATAACTTACTAAATACAATTTTTTTTAATTACGGACTTTAGTTTATCTTTAAATTCTAAAAGTATCTAAATTACTAGCTGAAGATTATAATCTTACTATTAACTATATACTATTTTAAGACTAATAGCTAGTTAGAATGGACTAATACAGTTCTTAAGTAGTACTTATAGTTATATATTAGCTATTTATAAAATAACTAGTTTAAATAGCTATTATTAGCTAAGTTTACTTTAAACTCTACTTACTTAAAAAATACTACTATTTCTTTATTCTTTGTAAATTATGGCTTTTATTTAAGAGTTAGATTTAAACTATTAGCTACTACTTACTCTATATAAGACTAAGACTTTAAGAAGTTTATAGCTAAGATATAAGAGATTATAAACTATTTATATACTAAACTATTAACTATATAAGCCTGTTATAAAGACTAGATAAATATATACCACTATTTTATTTAACTATTTTATATAGGAGATTTTATATAGTTAGATACCCAAAATATTAAAACCCTACGCCCTATAAAAAAACTAGATTAGAAGAATTTAGATTTATTTTAAGTTATAAAGACCATATTATTATATGCTTACTATTTTAAATTACTGTTATAAATAGTAATAATAAGGTAACTATATTTAAAGAGCTAAAGGAACTAGCAATAACGGCTAATAAAGCTCTAAAATAAAAACATATATTTAAGCTTAAATAGAAGAACTATAAGTAGATATAGGATATATTAGTATAGGCTAAAATATAAGCTAAGAAATAAAAACAATAATATAGAATCATGCTAGTAGATTAGGAGTACCTATTTATATAATAAAGCTTAGCATAATAAACTAAAGCCTAAAATAGTTAACTAAAATAGTTATCTTAGCTTTAACTCTATGCGTAACTACGTGACCTTAGTGACTTAGTAGGGGTAACTATTAAGTCTCTATAGTATATATAGTTAACTCTTTATTAAATCCACTCTATTACACCTAATTACTATTATTGGTCTGGATTCTTATATTTAGATTTAATTAACTCTATTTCTTGTAAGAGGCTGAGAGGCTTCTGGTAGTATAATTAACTTTATAAAAAAGCAAGAGGCTCTTTAGCATTTAGGAGAGCCATCTAGTAATATAGTAAGTATTAATAAATACTAATAACTACTTAGTACTTACACTAATAGCCTAAGCGATGAACCTGCTTAATATAGGATATAATAATAAATAAATTAGCTGTAAACTATGCCGGTTGCTTACTTTACAAAGGTTAGAAATCTTAGCTATTAAAATAGTAATAAGCTAAGTAGAGATTAAACTTAATAACTATCCTGCTTAATATAATAGAGAGAAAGTTTTATTTTTAGTAAATAAAGCCAGCAACAGCACCTTACTTAAGGAGATTATAAATATATTATAAGTAATATCTAAAAAGCTAACTACACTAAAAGGTCGTGATTTCCTATTAAGGCTACTTTTATAGGTTTTAGTGATAACACTAGTAACTCCCTTTATACTAACGCTATAACTAGTAATTAAACTAGTAGTTAAACTATTTAATTTTTCTAAATCCCTTATATTTAATAGCACATGGTTTTTTTACCCTACGTTTAAGTATTAAGCTAAGGCTAAGTTATAATTTAATAGATACTATATAAGTAGTAAGGAAGAATAGATAGACTATCTCTTTTAGTATTTAAAGGGATAAGTAGTATAAACTGTTCTCTTATAGTTCTCTAATTAAAGAAATAATACTACCCTTAAAGTAATATAGGCGTTTATGGACTTCTAGTTTAAAGACTAGTATTAAAGATAAAAGTCTCTAGACAAGCTGCAAAGCATGAAATAGAAAAAGAAATTAGTAAGAGAATACTATATAGAGTTTAATAAGAAGCTGCTACTAGTAGAAAGCAATTAATTAAATAAAAATATAAAAAAGAGTATATTTACTTAAGGATTAGATAGAGAGCTCTAGAAACATATTATAGCCCTTTTAGTAATACTAAGCTTTAAAGAGTATACTTAGGAAGTAATTTATGTTAGTAATAACCTTATATAGATTATATTAAATAACTATAGGATTATTATAGCTATTTATATAATGCTATTTATACTAATACCTGAATTAATAAATTAGAAAGTAATATCCACACATGTAGGGGCAGTAAAGCTATAAGATAATTAATCTAAAATATTTTAAGTAAGCTAAAAGGAATTTAACTAATATTATAAATAAGGCCTCTATTATTAATACAATTCTCCCAGCTATATAAAGAATAAATATAAATATATAAGAGTAAATTAGTTATGTTTAGCTACTATAGTATTAATAAAAGCTAAATAAATAGATGCTAACAAAAGAGACGAAGAAGACAGAGATAAAGAAAAAAAAAAAAAGTATTAGGAAAAAAATAGCTTTTACTTACAGTCACAAGCAGGGGCCCCTAGCTAAAATAGATAAAATAGTATTATAAAGAAAATAATAAAAGTTCTAAAATACACATATAAACGCAGACTTTATTACTATATACTTATTAATTAACTAGATAAATATTATATATATAATGATTAATACTAGGTGTTTATGCTATAGTTTTATAAGCTTTATTTTTACTATTAAAGTCTATTTAACGCGTATTAACATAGCCCTGTAGGGGGTTATTAAAGTATATAAGAAACCTAAAAGGGTTACCCAGGTTATATAAATTAACTTTAATGTTAAAGGATATATTAAATAAGTTTATATATATATTATTAACAACGCGCTTAGGTTTAATCTTATTTTAGATAAATTCTAAATAAATTAAAATAATATTATAATCACGCTAGCAAAGAAATCGTTCTACATTCATACTTTAAGAATAAGAGTTTATAGTAAGAAAAAAAAGAAACTGTGTTAGCAGAAGCTAATAGAGATTAACACAACTACTTTTTTAATATAAATAAATAAATTAAAAAAAACAAGTAAGATATGTATTTTTATAGTATTATTAGTAGACATTTAAAAGGCCTTAGCGCCTAAACTAAAGCTAGATTCTAAAATACTACTTTCTAAGGCCTATTAGAAGCACCTAAAGCTGTTTTTAGAGAAAAAAGTAGACAAACTCCCACCACTATAAAATCATAAAATAGACTATTATATTAAACTTAAAAAGATTAATAGGAAGGATCTTAAGGTCCTATAAGAACTGTTATATAATATATTAAGAGAGAAACTACTAGTACTATAAAAAGAGTTAATACTGCTATTAGAGAAGGGCTTTATTTATATAAGCAACTCCCTAACTATAGCCCTAGTACTATTTATATATAAGTTTAGTAAAGGTCTTTACTTTTATATTAACTATTATATACTTAATAAGATTTTTAAGAAGAATAAATACTCTCTTCCCCTAATCTATAAGACGCTTAGTTAGATTAGTAAGATAAGATAGTATATTAAGCTCAACATTTCAGTAACCTTCTATAAAATTTATATTATAAAAGGAGATAAATAGCTAACGGCCTTTTATATAAAATTTAGACTTTTTAAATAGCTGGTTACACCTTTTAGACTAGTAAAAGCTTTTAGTATGTTTTAATAGTATATAAACTAGACCTTATAAAAGTATCTTAACGAGTTCTGTTTAGCTTTTTTTAATAATATACTTATTTACTTTTTAGGCTTACTAGAAAAGTATTGCTAGTAAATTAATTTAGTACTAGAGAAACTTAGCACCATAGGTTTATATCTAGATATTAAAAAGTGCGAATTTAAAACTAAGAGCATAAAATATCTAAAGTTTATTATTAAAATAGGGTAAGGAATTTGAATGGATTCTATTAAAATAAAAGCAATTACTAAGTAGCAGTCTCTAATAACTGTAAAAGAAGTTAGAAGCTTTCTTAAATTCGCTAATTTCTATTATTAGTTTATTAAGTCTTTTTTAGAAATTACTGCCCTACTTATAAGACTTATGAGCAACGTGCTGTTTTAATAGACTAATAAAAAATAAATAATATTTAATAAGCTAAAAGAGATCTTTATATCAGAACTAGTACTAGCCTAATTTAATTCTAATTATAAGATTATTTTAAAAGCTGACTCTTCAGGTCACATAACTAAAAAAGTTCTTTTATAATATGGCGATAATAGTGTGCTGTGTTTATGTGCATACTTTTTAAAAAAAAACACACTTATAAAATATAATTATAAGATACATAATAAAGAACTCCTTATAATTATTCGTTACCTGGAGGCATGAGATGCTGAATTACGGTCTATTAAAAAATTCCAGGTTATTACTAATCACAAAAACCTTGAGTACTTTATAAGGCCTTGAAAATTAAGTAAAAGATACACGCGCTAGCAGTTATTCCTTAGCTAATATAATATAAAGATTTAATATAAGCTAGGGAAAGAAAACGTACGAGCTAATATACTATCAAGACACAAACAGAATCATCTAAGTAGAGAAAACAATAAAAGGCTAAAGAGCTATATAATTCAGCTACTAAAGCCAGTAATCACATGTTAGAAAAAAGAGCTTAAATTAAATAATAATAGGCAAGTAGTATAGGCTTTCTCTGCTTAAATTAGTCTTTTAATAATTATAGAAGATAGTATAACCGAAGCCTAGGAGTCTCATGCCCAAGAGTCTTATAACGAGCTTAAACGAAAATAGCATAATATAGTACTAGATAACAAAGTGTATATAAGAGCAGTACAGGCCCTCTATAATCAGGAGCAGAGATTTCCCCCAGAGCTTAAACTAAAAGTTTCGCTAGCTAAGTGCACGATTAATAAAGATAAGACCCTTTATTATTAGAATAGGAAGTAGGTACCTGACTCAGAGCCATTAAGGATATTAATTATTTACTAGATTCATTCGTTGTAAGTGATAGGACACCCAGGACAGCAGAGCACCTATCTAATATTAATAAGAGATTATTTTTAGCCAGGGATGTCGAACCACGTACGGCGTTACATTTAAAACTGCGATGTCTATAGCTATACGAAGCTATAAAGAGATCGCCAGCAAGGGCTGTTACGCCCGTTGCCCATTCCCGATCGTATTTAGAAGGAGATCTCAATGGATTTTGTAACCGGATTACCAGAAAGCGATGGCTGTACGGTCTTACTAGTAATCACTAACAGGCTGAGCAAGAACATAACTCTCTGCCCTCTTCCAAACATGGATATCGAGACAGTAACATAGGCTTTTATCTGTAAGATTATTGCTTACTATTAGATTCCTAACGCTATAGTATCTAATCACGGCAGCCAATTTATCAGCAAGTTCTAAACTAAGCTTTGCGAAATCCTATGAATTAAAAGGCGATTGTCAACAGCGTTCCATCCGTAAACAGATGGTTCAACAGAAAGAATAAACAGCACAGTTAAGGCCTATCTTCAAGCGTTTGTCGCGTGGGACTAAGCAAACTAGGCGAAGCTCTGCCTGATAGCTGAGATTACAGTAAAAGAAAGAGACACCACCTCAATAGGAATAAGCCCGTTCTTTCTCCAGCACGGATACAATATAGAACCGCTGCAAGTGGATATTGGAACCAGGCGTAATGTAACAGCTTGAGACCCAAAAGCTAGCGCTAGGGAAATCATGGGAAAGCTAAAGGAGTGTGTTAACTTAGCACAGGCAACCATAGCTAAGGCACAGTAAGAGTAAGAAAGATAGGCAAACCGACATCGGGATGAAGCCCCGCAACTGCGTGTTGAAGACAAGGTATAGCTGAAGCTCAGTAACTAACTCTCCACTAGACAAGGAAATAAGAAGCTGGACTAGAAGAATGCTAAATACACTATAGAAAATATAATTAGCCCGCACACTATAAAGCTAAATACGCCCTCAAGACTAAACCCAACGTTTCATATAGACAGACTACAGCTAGTAAGCAACGACCTATTACCAAGCCAGCCTACAGACGACCCTCAGCCGCCACTAATCCAGATGGATGACCACGAAGAGCACGTAGTATAGGATATCATCACCGAGGTACAGACGAGACAAGGGCGAGGCCACCAGCTATAATACGAAGTAAAGTGGAAAGGCTATACGTTAACAACTATAGAGCTAGTAAGCTAGCTAGAAGACATAGCAGTGTTAGACCATTAGAAGGAGCATACGGCGCCTCTACGAAAAGGCAGACATAAACTTCTACCAGCAAACTACTAACAAGAGCTTCAGAAGAAGCCACAGCAAACAGAACCTAAGATAGGCCTACAGGGGCCTTCGGGTGAACGGTTCACCAGAGAGCCCCTACCTAGTCTATAAGAAAGGGGGTAATGTAATAGGCTAGAGCCTAGAATAGTTAACTAAAATAGTTGTCTCAGCTTTAACTCTGTGCGTAACCACGTGACTTTAGTGACTTAGTAGGGGTAGCTATTAAGTCTCTGTAGCATACGTAGTTAACTCTTTATTAAATCCACTCTGTTACACCTAATTGCCATCATTGGCCTGGATCCTTACACTTAGTAACTAGAGATACTAGAAGTATTAAAAACTCTAATATCTCTAATATCTTTAATAGTATTTAATATACTGTTAACTAGTATATAATATACGCACAGAGGATCTACTATAAGTATAAAGCATTAAACAGTTTATAATTACTTTTAATTCTTTATAGTTACTCTAAAATTAAGATTTATACCTTAAGTGAAATAGTTTAATACTATTTTATTAAATCTTAACTTATTATATAACTTTCTTTTTACTTTCTACTAAGTTAATTAACTTCTACTAAGTCTAATAAGCTATCTAATCCGGAAGTAAGGGAACTACTAAGTATTATATAAATAGTTAGATAGCTTATTACTAGTAAACTTTATATTAGTAAGTTAACAACTTATAATATTTACTAAATAAATTTTATTATTATAATATATTTTATATTAGCCTGTTTTGCTTTATAGTAATTAATTTATTATTTTACTAGTAAATACTACTCTTTCTACTAATAGAAATTAATAATAAGTAGAAATAGTTTATTAAAGAAATTATTAACTTTTATTAGAACTACCGTAACCGTAATAGTACCCTATAACTAAAGTATATAATTAGATAAACTAGATATAATAAGTTAACTAAGATTTTTACTTACTAAATAAAGAACCCTGTAGATATAATTTAAGTATTCTATTAATAATATCTTAAGAAGCCTAGTTCTTAAGACGACTGTAGAAACTATAGCTATAAAAAAAAGAGTATTATTATAATATAGTTCTATAAAAACTATTACTTTTAAGTTTATTTAAATTAAGTATTATATAAAGTCTATATACAGGCTATACAGGCCTTCTTATTTTTAAAATCTTATATATATTCTATTTTTAGTCTTTATACGTAGCTCTGTAAGCTACGTCTTATAATCTACTTTATATTATATACTATTATTATAGTTACTAATTTTATCTATACTCTATTACTTTCTAATACCTGTTTACTGCTTTTACTAAATCTTTTCTAAATATTTCTTTTAATTAGAAAGCTATATAGGCTTTCTTCTAAAATCTAGTATTACTAAATTCTTTAAATAAAACTAGTTAATTATTTTAGAATATTACTTTAAGTTCTTAATAAATTTCTAGGTATTTTTCTTTAGTTTATAGTTTTTTTATTTAACTAGATATTTCTACTATTGTCTAAATTATTATAGCTCTTAGATTTCTTTAACTTTATACTTTAGCTAGTATAGTTTTATGTCTATATTTATTACTATTAGTGTATTTAGTAGTACTAGTTTAAGTAATAATATATAAACTACTAAATAAATTCTTATATTCTATAGTAGTTTTAGTTTATAGTTAATTAATTTAATAACTTTACTAATTTTAAATAGTCTAATTTAAACGTGGTCTAGTTTCTTATTTAGTTATTTAGTTTTTAAATTTTTATATAATAAGAAAACTATTATAGGTTATTAACTTATTAATGTAATATTAAACTAGTAACTAGTTATCTAACTAATTATATAACACCTTAATTAGTTCCCTTACGTCTAAATTAGATAGTTTATTAGACTTAGTAAAAAGATAATTTAACTTAGTTAAAATAGAGAGAAGTAATACGGTAAATTAAAATTTAATAAAATAATATTAAACTATATTACTTAAAGTATAAATCTTAATTTTAGAGTAACTATAAAGAATTTAAAAGTAACTATAAGTTATTTAATATTCTATACTTATAGAAAATCCTTTATACGTATAGTGTATACTAATTAAAAGTATATTAAATACTACTAAAAGAGATAAAAAGAGATGAGTTTAGCTTAGACTTATATTTAACCTTATTTTTTTTATTAATACTTATTTTTTTTTTTTTTTTTTGCTATAGCTAATTATTTGATTTACTTACTTACTTAAGATATTATTCTCTATAGAACTTAAACTTACTATAGAGTAGTTCTGTTTATAGATTCTATCTTTACTAGTTTATTTTTATTTATTAATATCTTTTATATATTTTTTTATATTATTTTTTTTATATTAACGCCTCTTCGGCTGCGCTTTCTTTATTATTATAATTTATAATATTATTCCCTTTCTCTAAGCCTTTAGTCTAAAGGTTATTCTATTTTTTTTTTATAAATAGTATAAAGGTAGCTAGTTCTTTGCGTGAAAACTGAGATTATAAGAACCCTTTATACCTTTTCTATTCTTCTAATTTCCTAAGAATAACTTAAGTGGAATTATTCTTAATATGAGCTTACTACCTAGCTTAAAGAATTTAAGTATATAGCTGTTTTATACTATCTCTTTATTCTTATTATTATAGTGCTGATTACTATTAATTGGTGGATTTAGCTTCTAGATAATATTCTAAGTATATTAATTAAAACGTAAAGTATGATTTCATATAAAGGGTACGGCGCGTTGTATAACGTTTTTATAAGTTATATAAGCTTATTCTTAGCAACCTCATTAAAATAGGCTCATATTAAAAACAACTAAAAATTATTAAAAATAGGCGTAAATAATTAGGATTTTGTGGCTTATTTTATGCGCGGAAATTGTTATTACTTTAGTGTTTAATACAAAGCTTTACCACCCATATAAAGTAGTCAGAATAGAGATGTTTAGCTATATATAACTTTATTATAGAATTTTTCTACTAAACTGACTCTACCTACCTCTCTACTTTTTTCTTTACTATTTATAAAGAAGATATTATAGTGTAGCTATTAATAAATCCTTTTAACTTATTAAAACAGTGCTTAATTAGGTGTAAATCTGGTAACTAGAGTAGATAAAAAGCAAACTTAATTTCCTTTTTATAAATTATATAGCAGAGGTAACGGCGAGTAGTCTGGTAGAGATAAATATTATTCTTTATAAGATAGATCTATAATCCTTAATTCTCTTCCCTAATCGCCTTATAGTACGGAAATACATGTTTCTTTAATATATTTTTAGCGTACCAGATCGCGTTCATATTTTTACCTTCAGTATATATAAAAATCTCGTGCTTAAAGACCTGCTTTGGTGATTTCCTATTATATAGATTCTTCCTACTGCAGTCTAGGTGTTTACGACGATATTCAGCGTTCTTAGCTTTAATTTTATTATTAATTTCCTCTAATTATTTGTACTTAGGCGTGCTAGGAATAAGAGCCTGTTTCTACTACCACTCACAGTATAACTAGTCTTCTTTATTAGTAGCTATATAATCTTAGTTTTTAAGTAATCTTTCTTATTCTTAGATGTAGCTACCTAGGTAATATAGGGCCTTTCGTATAAGTAGGTAACATAGAAGAATACAGTAACACAAATTATAAAAAAGAATTAAAGAGAATTAACGTGTATAATAAAGTTATTTAAATTAATATTATAACCTTAAGGCGCGGAGATCTTTTATTTATCTCTATAATTATTAATACCTCTAAAAGGCTTTAAAGTCTTATTATAATAGATAAATATAAGCTTAAGGAAACGTAAGTTATACTTATCTATTAACTACTATAAGTAATTAACTTACTGTTTCTTATTCTCTTTATCTAGCTTACTCTTCTTAGGCCGTACTTTTCAAATAATTGCGTAGTTATGTTTAGGATCTTGGTGCTCCTTTACGACATTTTTAATC
The DNA here is from genome assembly GCA_010093925.1 of Zopfia rhizophila CBS 207.26. Classification (NCBI taxonomy): domain Eukaryota; kingdom Fungi; phylum Ascomycota; class Dothideomycetes; family Zopfiaceae; genus Zopfia; species Zopfia rhizophila. The sequence goes on along the minus strand of ML994613.1, from coordinate 1,249,476 downwards.
TACCTCTAGTTAAGTTTATTAATACTAACTTCTTAAAGAACTAGGTAAACTATAGCTACTATTTTCTAGTCTCTTTTATTAATTATTATCTTTTGTATTTAATTAAATAGCTTGCTGCCGTTCTCCACCTTTGGTTTCTTACTAGGATAGTTAGATTAAGGAGGTATTAAGGCTAACATCACGTAAATATTATCACTACTAGCTTAGTTTTAAGCTTAATAGTAAATAGTGCTTATAGTCGACTTAGGGACCTCTAAATTATCTACTATTTTATCGAATTTTCGTCCGCTAATTTTTCTAAGGTAATTATAAAGGCTTACTTCTATTAGGAGACGTCTACAGCGCCTATAGCTCTATTCTAGAAACATTATACTAACATATTATTAGAGAGATTATAGAAACTTAAGATTAACTTTATTTAATAGAGTACTAAGACTTAAGAGTGAGGCTCTTCTATTAGCTGAAACTTCACTTAGTAAGGAAAAAAGGTCTTAAAGCTTATATACTTATAAAAACGTTATACATCACGCCACACCCTTTATAGTATTATAATAAAAATAGAATTATTTAAATTATAATAAAAAGAAATTATGTTAATAGATTAAGAAATTCTGCTAAAAGTCTCTTAAGGCTTACTATATTTTATTAGATCAATTATAAAGTATTTAGTAGTAATTATTAAATTTAAATTATAAGTCCTAAACTTATAAATTCTAGCTCTGTTAGTAACTAGTTTAGATAGATTTTTAGAAAAAGAAAATATTCCAGCGCGAGCTTACCTTAATTAATAAAGTTTATATAATAAAAAAAAAAGTAAAATTATTAAAATTAATTTAGTATATTATAATCTACAGTATCTGGTATTACTTTATCTTTTTTTTAAGTTTTAAATAGAATATTCTATATTCTTTTTATTTATTAGATATAGCTTTAGAGTAGGTGTTTACTATTTTATCTAATAATACTAATTAATTAACTTTAAACTATTTATTAAGTTTCTAACTAGCTCTTAGGTATTATCTTTAGGTCTGTAATTTTTTTATTTAACTAAATACTTCTACTAATACCTAAATTACTAGTAGTCTAATATCTATTAAACTTTATACTTAGTAGTATCTTTCTTAAGTTTAAGTTTTATCTGTAATTCGGTGTTTCATAGTGCTGGTTCTAGTCTTAAAATATAGAAAACTAAGTAAATCCTTATATTCTTAAGTAATTATAGTTTATAATTTATAGATTTTATTTATCATTTAATCTTAAACAGTCCTAATTTAATATAGTCTAGTTTTTTTAATAGTTGTTTTATTTCTAAATTTTTTTATAATAGAAAATTTTTATCTCCCTCCTTAAAAATTAGTTTCTTAATTTTAGACTTATCTTTTTACTGTTTGCTAAGATTACTTTTATAGGTAATTCTTTATATAATTTTCTAATAAAGTTATCATAACTTTTTAACCTTTATTTTTATAGATTCTAATATTTTGTTTAGTTTCTGTGGTTCTTAATAAGCCGTAGGCTTATAACTATAGTTTATAAAGAATAGTAATTTTTCTATAGTTAATAATTTTACAGAGTTATATATAAACTTAGCTATTAGTAATAGGTTAATCTAATTATCTTATTATTCATTAATATATATTTATAAGTATTATTTTAGTATTTAGTTTATCTATTCTGTTTATCTATCTGTTTATGGGTGAAATACTATTAAGAGGCGGTATTCAGCCCCTAGTTTTTTTATAAACATTTTCTAGAATATTAACGTGAATAATTTATCTCTATTTATAATAAATTCTCATGGTAATCTATATTATGTAATTAATAGTTTAATTAGTATAGTTACTAATTCATCCGCTTTAATTTCTGTATACGTTAGTTTAAAGTATGCGTATTTTATAAATTAGTTTATAATAACTAGTATTATATTATACTATTAGCCTTAAAGGGTGGTTATTATTAGTATTTCTATAATAAAGTCTATTATAACTAATTTTTATAGTAAGTTTAGTGAAGGAATTAGTTACATAAGTCTCTACTCTTTATATCTTAATATCTTATTCTTTTTATACTTAATATATTCTAAAAGAATAGCTCTAATCTTTTTTTATATTTCTAGAATCTAAAAATGCCTGTTAATCTGTTCTATAGTTTTTTTAATTCCCTAATATCCGTGTATTTTAGCTGAGTGTTAGTTTTTAATTAGCTTAGTTTATAATTTATTTAATACATAAATTATTTTTTAGTCTAGATTTTAGAGTAGTTATTTATTATTAAATTCTTTTATTTATTTTTCCTAGGTGTTTTTAATAATAACTACTGTTTTAATATCTATTTATAAGCTTTCTAGAAATCTATCTGGTTTTTATTTAAGTATTATGTTATATATTTTTAGTATATTCTTTATATAGTTTACTCTCTAACTAAGTGTATTAGCCGCTATATTTTCTTTTCCTAATTTATAAAGTATTTAAAAGTTGAAAGTAGAAACTAATTTCTACTACCTAATTTATTATTAATTTAACTTCTTAGTTATTATAAATGCTGTTAGATTCTTATAATCTAAATATATAATAATCTAGTGTTTAGTTTCTTCTAAATAATATTTCTATCTTTCAAATACTTAAACTATTACTAATAATTTCTTATTATAAATGTTATAGTTTAACTTAGTAGTTGTAAGCTTATAAGATAAAAAGTCTACTAAGTGTTTTTATTTATTATTTTGTGTTTATAATAAAATGGCTTTAGTAGCTCTATCTAATATATCTATATATATTTCTATTTAAAGTTATAAATTAAACATCTTTAATATTAGTAGTTATTAGAATATTTTTTTTAGTATCTTAAAGGCGTTTTCCTTGTGTTGTTTTTACTTAAATTATTAGTTCTTTTTCAGTAATTCCATTAAGGGTAACGTGATTTTTAAATAATCCTTAATAAATTATCAGCAGAATCCTATAAATCTAAGGAAAGAATAAACTTCTTTTATATTTATTAGTGTTAGCTAAGATAGAATATCTTTAGCTTTATTAGAGTTAACTATTATTCTATTTTAGAATACTAAGTATCCTAAGAATTTAACTTCCGTTCTATGGAATATATTTTTTTTTATTTAGATATATAGTTTGTGTTCCTTAAGCTTTTATAATACTCTTTTAATATACTTAATATATTCTTTTAGCATTCTATTTATATATATAAGTATGTTATTAAAATATGCTATTATAAATACATCTAGGTATTTTCTTAGCATATAATTAATAATTATCTAGAATATTATTAGTGCATTAGTAAGTCTTATTAGCATAACTAAATATTTAAATAATTTATATTTTATTTTAAATACTATTATTTACTTATGTTCTTTAGTTATTTATATTTAATAATATTTATTTTTAATATTAAAAAAGCTAAACTATTTAGCTCCTCTAAGTTTATCTATAAGTTTTAATATTAGTAGTATTAGATAATAATTCTTAATAATAGCCTTATTAAGATATCTGTAATTAATATATAGCTTAAGCTTTTTATTTTTTTTTTAGTATAAAAAGTATTAGTAAAGCTATTTTATTTTAACTTATTTATATATATCTCCTTTGCTGGTTTTCCTGTAAGAATCTTCACAATTCTTTCTATTAGTGAATAGGTACTTAATATAATGGTTCTAGTTTTAAATTCGTTTCTTCCTTAAGCGTGATTTTATGGTCCTAGTTCTAATATTCTAGTAGTTAGTTTTTAGCTTTTTTAAAGAACTATTCTCTGAATTCCTCTTAGTATTCTTTTAGTACAACGAATCTAGTTTTATAAAGTATTATTTTCTTTATCTATATTATTACTTATTATTATTATTTATAGTATTTGTTTCTGTTGCGTATAGTTTTTTTTCTTCTAATTAATAGTCAGGTTTTATTATACTAGCTAGTTTTATCCTAAGATAAAATCCTTACTACCTAAATTTATAATTTTAATATAATAGTTATTTCTATAACCTGCTACCTAGATAGTTATATTCCTTATTTTAAGATTAATTAGACTTTTTCTAAATATTATTAGATTATTATCTATATGTCTTACTCACACAGGTTTATTTAAAACTCTAGTTAGTATTTAGTATTTCTATATCTATTTATTTAATATTAGTATTTTGCTAGCTCTACTGTTTATAAGCGCTAGTATCTAATTACTATTAATATATACATTTATATATAGCTTATTTTCGTGTTTTTATTGGTTTAATTATGTGTATATAATTAATATATTTCTTTTAATCTTTTCTTAGCTCTTTAGTAGTTTAGTCACGTCCTACTAGCCTTTTAGTTTTTTATTTATATTTAATTTCTAAGTAGCAGTTATTTCTTTAGTGTTTTTTTTTTTTTTTAGTTTGTAAATTAAGTATTTCTAAAGTTAATATACTTCTCTATTAAGTATCTTATATATGTTTTTAGTTTATTCTCTATGATCCTAACATTTCTATTCTAAGAAATATTCTTAATATATAAGTTTCTTATGTGATTCTGTAGCTAACTATTCTTCTTAATAGTATTTAGCCTAGCATAATAGTATTCTAGCTAATATTTATCTTATAATAGCTACTTATATTTATTTGAATTAGGGTCCTATAATTTATTTTCTAAATCTATATAAATTAGTTCTTATTATAAATTAAGTTCCTTTTTATCTGCTAGTTATTATAATACTTTCTTTATTCTAAATTCTTTAACATATATAGCGTGTTTATTCTATTTATATTTTATCCTAGTATAGTCTATACTATATATATTTAGTATTTTTTTTATTACTTTATTTACAGCGTTGTTATCTTGTACCTATAGTATTAATAAAGAATTTTCTTCTTTCTTTTTATTCTAATTCTATCCTAGTTCTGGATATCCGATAGGGTGATGGTATATTACATTAGTTATAACTAATATAAGTATTTATCTATAAATCTTATTTATTTATATAGCTAGTTTTTATTTATTTAGTCTTTTATACTATTTATTTTCTGTTAACTATAGTGCTTATTAATATTTATATATTCTATCTCCTAAAGTAATTTCCTAGTGCCTTATAATATAATATTCTCTTAAATAGTATTTAGATCTATATATTTAATAATATTTCTAATGTACTTATTATATAATTATTATAAACATAAGTTTTTTCCTATTTTCTGTTTTATAATTTTTTTATTATCTGAATTTCTAATTCTCCTTTTTAAAGGGTTCTTCTTTCTACTCTATAATTTCATAAAATCTTTTTATATTCTCTTAGCTTTCGGCGTTGTGTTGTTGTATTATTATTCTATATATTATAAAAGTTATTTTACTAGTTAATTCCGCTAGATAATTCTTTACTTATTAATATAATATTTTATATTCTATTCTAAGGTGTATATAGCTTCTATATATCTAATATTATTTTTTCTTAGTTTTTTATATAATAGTTTCCTTAGTGATCTGGTCTTGTACTTGTTTTATTTAAACTATAGCTACTTTAATTTCTTTTAATACTTTAGTTTAAATATAAACTTTTTTAATATCTACTTATTATTATTTATAGTCTTTAATAAAATGTCTTTGTTTTTTATATTCTAAATAAGCTTTTTATATGTAGTGTTTTATTCATTTTTTAACTTACTTTCCTTATTATTTATTAATAAATATCTTATTATAGTTAATATCTATTTTATTATATATTTAGGTATTTTTTTTTTTTTTTTTAGGTATATAGATTACTAGTCTCTTTTATACTTTTTTCTCTTACTCTTACTGGTATTAATAATTGTTAATAGTTACTACTTATTTAATAATTCTAAGTAAGATACTAGATTATTTTTCTCTAGAGATTTTATTTTTAATTCTGTTTTTATCACGTTAGCATGGTGTGCAGAATTTAACTAATCTATTAACAAAAACAACTAAACTAAAAACTTAGTTATTTAAGTAATAAGGCTTATATATATTAATAGAATTAGCTAACGCGTTCTATATGTAATCCTGTATATAATTCTATATATAATTTTATATATAATTTTATATATAATTCTACATATGCCTACATGTACTATCACAGTTTTTTTAGTTTTTTATAGTATATTATAACTAATAGTTAGTCTATCTAGTTAAGTTATAACTAGATTTATTTAAACTCTACTGTATAATTAATTACTAATGTGTATTACTTAAGCTATTAAAGCTTCTAAATTACTTCTATTTTCTTATTTATTTTTTTAAAAACTATAATTATTTCCTTTTCAAAGCTTTCGTAATTCTTAAAGGCTTATTATATATTATTATTATAGTTTATAAATCCTACTACTCCCAGATTAGGGACTCTGTTTACTAGTAAATAATTTAAACTATTTTATATTTTTTTCTATTATATTTATATTAGCTACTAAGATTCTATCTTAATCAGTCATAAAAAATACTTAATTAAATTAATAATAAAGGTTTATTATTACTATAAAGGTCTTAAGTTTATCTTAATTACTATTAAACTTTATAGAAGGTTATATTTTTATTATTTCTTCTTTTATAGCTTTACCTATAGCTATTTATTATTATAGAGTAATTAGAGTATCATATAATTTTATAATTACAGCTCTTTATTTTTAAATAACTTATTATATACTTTTCTAATCTCCTAATATACTTTTAGTTATGGATAAAAGTTCTGTTATGACTTCGTCTTTACTACTACTTTTATTTAATAAGTAAAGTTCTTATTTATCCTTATAATAAGTTATTATAGACCTTATTTAGATAATATAATATTAGAGTCTATCTAATAGCTTTTTTCTATTTTTTTGAGATAATAATTATAATATTATAAGTTACTAACTTACTAACATAATATTAAACTAGTAACTAGTTATTTAATTAATTATATAATACCTTAATTAGTTCTCTCATATCTAAATTAGATAGCTTATTAGACTTAGTAGAAAAATAATTTAACTTAGTTAAAATAAGAAAAAGTAATACAGTAAGTTAAAATTTAATAGAATAATATTAAACTATATTACTTAAGATGTAAATCTTAATTTTAGAGTAATTATAAAGAATTTAAAAGTAATTATAAGCTGTTTAATATCTCATACTTATAAAAAAATCCTTTATATATATAGTATATACTAATTAAAAGTATATTAAATACTGCTAGAGGAAATAAGAGAAAATAAGTTTAACTTAAGCTTATATCTAACCCTATTTTTTTTATTAATACTTATTTTTCTTATATTTTATTATAGCTGGTTATCTAATTTGTTTACCTACTTAGAATATTATTCTCTATAGATATTATGGTAACTATCTATGACACCTTATAAAAGCCTTTTAAAAAAGCCTTTTTTATAAGTCTTTTTATTATATTATTTATTTATATATTAGCCTCGCGCTAGCGCATGAGCTCTTATTTAAATACTTTATTTATAACTTATTTTATTTCTTCCTTTCTTTACGCAACGTTTTGAATTATTACTTGGTATTATATATAGTAATTAATTAATACTCCTTTTTAAGTTCTTAACCTCCTGCATGTAGTACTCTTGTAATACTATATTATATTACTATTACTATTAGTAAAATATCTAACTCTTTAAATACCCCTATTCTAACTACAGAACTTATGTAGTTATTTAAGAAGTAAATAATTATAATATAGAACACATTTACTAAAGCGCTAGAATAATAGTAAGTATAGCTAAAATATTAGTAAATATAATAACAGGAATCTATTAACACTCTCTAAAAAGAATTATAGGAAGTTTAAAAATAAACTATATTTATCTTTTCTTATCTTATTATCTAAGTAATTACTACTAAAGAAGTCTTAATAGGCGCTACTAATTTATCTAAAAGTAATTTAAGTCTTATAATTTTAATTCTATCTATAATTATAACTAGTACCTATCTCTAAGTTCCCTAAATTATAGTTAGATAAGCAAAGTTAATCTCTATACTAAGTTTTATTATTTTATTAGTAATAATAAAATCTAATTACCTACCTAACTCTCTAATGTTTACTAGAAAGTAAAGAGATCTACCTATTTTCATTAGAAAATTCTGTTATAAACTTAAAGATAATGTTAACTAATATTCTACTAAACACTTCTAGCTTCTATATACACACTTAAGACTAAAGAAAGACCTAATAACACTTATAGACTCTCTTATAAATTAGAATATATATATAATAGAGTAATTAATTATCTTTCTACTAGCTATATATAGAAACCTAAATAAGAAACTTACTATTTTAAGTAAACTTAATTTGTTCTGCTAAGAGTGAAAGAGCTTTATTACTTACTTCACTAAATTCCACAAACTAGCCGCTAATACTAGATTAAACGAAATTAGTCTAATTATATAGTTAAGGAGATTATTAAATAACGAGCTTTACTAAGTAATAGTAGATATTAAAATTTTTAATATATTAAATAACTACGTTAATTTAATATCTTTATATAATAATAACTTTTAGTATTTTTCTACACTACGCTACTATAAGCCATAACCTATATTATAATAAGACTTTAATACTATAGAAATTAATATCTCTAACTATGTTTTCTTTAAGTTAGCTAAATAAAAAGCCTAAAAGCATAATAGCTAATGTTTTAAGTGTAATAAATATAGCTATATTTTCTAAAACTACTCTATTTTTATACCAGAACTTTAATCTATAAGCCTATTTAAATCCTAATAATTAATCTACTTCTATTTTTTTTTTAGATTTAAATTTCTTTATAAATAAGAATATTCTTAAGCTTTTAAAGCTAGCCTATTAAAAGCTCTATCCTAAGGTTAAGTCACTCTCTAGAATGTTTTTAATACTAGATTTCTATTAACCTATAGACCTCCCACCTGATAACTAATTCTTAAGACTATTAAGTAAATATTCTGTATACTATTTAATAAGATAGCTCTTTTTATTCTATTACTACTTTAATTAATACTAGAGCTATTAGTATAGATTATATTAGCAAACCTTTAGCTTATATTTAGAAACTCTATTTTTTATCTCTTTTAAACGTCTTTTATCCTACTAGTTTTAATAGTAAACACCTTAAAAGAAATTATATCTTATATACTACTAGTGTAACCCTTTATTATCTAAATTACGTTAAAGATATCTGCCTTTTTAAGACAGTTACTAGAAATCATAAACTAATTCTTAACTAACTATAAATAAAAAAGCATAAAGTTAACTTTAATTATAACTTATAAAAGTTATTTTTTAATGCTTCTTATTACTAGGCTTACTACTTATGCTTATTTAAATCTCTAATCTACTTAAAAGAATATACTATCTACCTAAAAGACCTTCTGGTGAACTATTTACTAGAAGGTTTTTACCTTAATACTACTTATATATAACATACTTAAACCCGTTCTCTGAAGTTATTACTAACTATTTAATCTTAATATAACTACTAGTTAACTAAAATAAACTGCTAGTTATAAGAATTAAATATCTACCTAAAGACCCCTCTAATAAACTATTCTTTAGAGGACTTTTATTTAGAGTTTAAACTTATATCTAAACACGCACCTAAATCTAATACTAAATTAAATAAAAATCTTATAAAAAAGCTTTTCTCTTAAGGTCTTAAAAACTTTTTAATAAAGGCTTTACTAGAAAGGCCTTATAAAAAACCTAAACTAAGTATAAATATTTACCTAATTAGAGCAGCCCCTTTTACATAAATAGCCTAGAAACACGAACACGAAATCTTTGCTGTCTTAATAGCTAATATTAATAAAGCTTTAGTTCTAAAAATCTACACGAATTTAGCTATTAAGGTCCTAGAGAATTACCACGATATTTTTAGAATATTTTTACGTAAGAAGGCTGATAGACTATTTAAATATTATCTATATAATTATAAGATTATCCTTAAAGAAAGAAAGTAACCTAGATTTAGACCTCTCTACAGGATGTCCTAAAATAAATTAAAAGTTCTTAGAAAGTATTTTAATAACTACTTTGCTAAAGAATTTATTAGAGTAAGTATATTTTCTATAGTTGTACTAGTTATCTTTATAAAGAAACCTAATAAAGGTTTTTAATTCTATATAGACTACCAAGCCCTAAACGCTATTACTATTAAAAACTATTATCTTATTTTATTAATCTAAGAAACTCTGTTCTGTCTTAATAAGGTAAAGTACTTTATAAAGTTAGATATCATCTTAGCCTTTAACTACTTTTATGTGGTGGAAGAAGATAAATAGTTAACTACCTTTTAGACCTAATATAACTTATTTAAATATTTTATTATGTTTTTTAAACTAGCTAATGTATTAAGCATGTTCTAATACTATATAAATAATATCCTTTAATTATTTCTTAATGTGTTCTGTATGGCCTATTTTAATAATATTCTAATCTATAGTAACTCTTTATATGAATATAGATAATATATAAAATAGATTTTAAAAGCCCTAAAGGAAACTGGCCTCTAACTTAATATTAAAAAATATAAATTCCATTAAGAATAAGTTACCTATCTTAGGTACGTAATTTTAATAAAAAGAATTAGTATAAATTTAAATAAAATGAAAAATATTCTTAATTAGGAATTTTTTAAAAACGTAAAGGACATAAGAGCATTTCTAGAGTTCACTAATTTCTATTAATAATTTATTAATAATTTTTTCCATATTACGTTCCTGTTTATAGCCTTAACTAAAAAGGACATCTAATTTGAATTTAATAACACTTACTAGATAGTATTTAAATTCTTAAAGTATATATTTATAACTACTCTAATTTTCTAATACTTTAATCTAGAGTTACTAATTATCGTGGAAGCTGATTTCTTAGACTATGTAACTACTAAAATACTTTTCTAAAAGAATATACTAAGTAAACTAAGATCTATTACTTACTTCTTAAAGAGATTAAACTCTACTAAAGGTAACTATAAAATCTATAATAAGAAGCTATTAGCTATTATATACTATTTTAAATAATAGAGACCCGAGCTGGAAGGTGCTATCTTTCTAATTTAGATATTAAATAACTATAAGAATTTATAGTATTTTACTACTATAAAACAGCTAAGCTACTAATAGGCCTATTAGATTAAATACTTATCTTAATTTAACTTCATAATTATATACTAGCCTGGTAGGTAGAGTAAGAAACTAAATGCTTTTACTTACTATATATAAAATACTCTAGCTTAAGAAGAAGCTTATAGAGCCTAATAATAGATACTTTTCTACCCTAAACTGTTTAATAAGACACTAGAATTAAACTTGACTAAAACAGATAGGTCTATTTAACAGATTATTAATAACAAATATTCTAATAATAAGTTTATTTAAGAAATTCTATTACTAAAATAGAATAGAATCCAACGCTCTAAGAAGCTTTCTTTAAGTAAATATAAAAACTAGAAAAGTTAATTATACTACCACAGCTAATTAATAATACTAAATAATAATAAACTTAAAATTAAGATTTTTTAGATTATATACAATTCCCTTATTAGCGGCCACTCTAGTTATGGGAAGACTCTTAAAATCCTATAACATAAATACTACTAGCTTTAGATATTTAAGATAATATACTAATATATTTTTTATTACTATACTTATTAAAGATTTAAGATCTCTTATAAGAAGGATTATAGCCTCTTAAAGCCCCTACCTGTTTCTAAGAGGAGGTAGAAGGATATTTCCGTAGACTTTATTATTAATCTCCTAGAATCTAAAGGCTGTATTAATATTATAGTTATAGTAAACTACTTTATAAAATACTAATACCTAATTCCTTATACTAATATAACTACTGTAGATATAATCTGTTTTTTCTATTAGCACGTATAGATAGACCATAGCCTCCTAGAAATAATTATATTAAACTAAGAAATATAATTTATTTCTGCTTTTTATAATAAACTCTATAAATAACTATAAATTAAATCCTAACTGTCTTTTGCATACTATCTAGAAACTAATAGCCAAATAAAAAGAGCTAACAGCGTAATAAAATAAGTTCTATATATATATATAAACTATTAATAAGATAACTAGGTAAACTAGCTCCCCTTAGCACAGTTTAAAACTAATAACACTATATTTAAATTTATAAAGGTTTTATTATTCCTGGCTAATATAGGTTAATATCTTTAAATAGGTTTTAAACTTTCTATAAGAACTTAAAAACGGCCTTACTAGGCGTTACAAGCCTTAGAAGCTAACTATATAGTAGAGAAAATAACTAATATTTAATAGCTAGTCTAAGAAGAGATAATCTAAGCCTAGGCTCTTTAAGAAAAATATATAAATTAAAAATAATTACTTATACCTAACTATTAGGTAAGAGACATAGTCTAGCTTAATACACAAAATATTAGAACTAAATAACTATTTAAAAAGCTGGACTTAAAAGCCTTAGGGAAATACCATATCTTTTATATAGTTTTCTTATATATATACTAACTTAAACTTCCTAAATCCTTAAGCATATACTTAGTCTTTTATGTATCTTTACTTTAGCCAGCCGTGCCTAAATCTAAATACCTTTTAGGTTAATAAAACCTATTACTAGAACCCATTAAAATTAATAGCGATACTAAATATTATATTAAGTGAATTAAGAAGCTACGCTTTAATTACAGACGGAAGCACTATAAATACCTTATTAAATAAACTAGATATAATAACCTAATATAGTAACCTGTAAACGATTTTCGAGATATAATTACTATAAAAGAATTCTATCTCTAGAATCTAAACTAATTTGCTATTTAAGACTTAACATAAACACCTATTACAGGAGCTTAGATTTAAAAGGGGGGTACTATTATAGTAACTACCTATAATACCTTATAAGAACCTTCTAAGAAAGCCTTTTTTATAAGTTTTTTTATTATATTATTTATTTATATATTAGCCTTACGCTAGCGCATGAGCTTTTATCTAAATACTTTATTTATAACTTATTTTATTTCTTCCTTTCTTCACGCAACGTCTTAAATTATTACTTGGTACTATATATAGTAATTAATTAATACTCTTTTTTAAGTTCTTAACTTTTTGTATGTAGTACTTTTATAATAATAGAACTTAAACTTACTATAAAGTAGTTCTATTTATAGATTCTATTTTCACTAGTTCACTTCTATTTATTAGTATCTTTTATATATTTTTTTATATTATTTTTTTTATATTAATGTCTTTTTAGCTGTGTTTTTTTATTATTACAGTCCATAACAAAAACTTTATCTCTTTTTTTAAAAGTTAGTTTTTTAATTCTTAACTTATTAGTATTTTCCGTAGTTTATAAGTTCTTTAAAATAATAATTCTATTAAAATTATTATATAAGCTCTATAGCTATTTTGCTTTATCTTAAGTTTAATATAATTTATTTTCTAATTTATATAGTTTTTTATCAGCTAATAACTCATACCTGTAATTAATATAAAATAGTAATATATTAGTTATAAATAATTTTATACTATTATAGGTGACCTGTGCTAAAGGTAATAACTTAATTTAATTTTCTTAAAAGTAATTAACATATATTCTTAAGTATTATTTTAGAGTTTAATTAGTATATTTTATTTACCTATTTATCTAAGAATAAAAGCTTATTAACAGCTTATTTTTTAACTTTAACTTAGCTAATAAAGTTTTTTAAAAGTATAATATAAATAATTTATTTTAATTAGTAATAAACTCTTTAGGTAATTTATATTTTAAGACTACTATTTTTAGAACTATATATATTAGTTCTTTTACTAATAAATCTATAACCATTAGTTTAAAATATACATATTTAGTTAGTTTCTTTATAATAATAAGTATTGTATTATATTCTCTATTTGTTCCTAGTTCCTTAAATAATAATAATTTTATAATAAAGTCTATTAAAACTAACTACTATAGTTATTTTAGTGCTTTTAATAGTTATAAAAGTTTATAGAATTTATATTATACTAGTTTATTCTTTTTATATTTTAGATAAGTTTTAATTACTTTCTTTACTTTTTATTTTAATTTTTTGATGTAGAAGTTCCTAGAAATTTGCTTTATAGTCTTTTTTACTTCTTAATATTTATATATAATAGTTTTGTAATTTTCTATAATTAATTTCTTATATAGTTTTTCTAGCACATAAATAAGTCCATTTATATATATAAGTTCTAATTCTAGGTTCTAGAAGTTTTATTACTTAAAATTCTAAATTCTTATTATCTAGTAATCCTTAACTCTAGTAATTACTATAATTTTTAGGTAATTATAGCTTAAAGATCTGTTTAATTCTTTTAATAATACTATACTTAGTATTAGTTTATATTATTTTATATAGTTTAGTTATTAGCTAAGTGTATTTACTGCTCTGTTTTCTATTTCTTTTTAATAGAATATTTTAAAATTATACATAACTAGTATTTTTAACTAGTATATTTATCTTTAATTTAGCTTCTTTATAGTAATAAAGCTTATTAAATTCTTATAGTTTAAAAGAACGTTTATTTAATACTTAACTTTTTTAAGATAAATTTACTATTTTTTAAATACTACTACTACTATTACTACTAATAGCTTTTTATTATAAACATTATAATTTAACTTAGCTTTTATAAGTTTTTTTAATAAATAGTTAATAAAATAGAAACGTTTATTACTATATTATTAACTATAGACTACTTTTATTATATAATTAAATATATTTATTTTTAGTATAATTAGTAATTTTAGATTAAATATTTTTAATATTAGTATTTAAATGAACTTATTTTTAAGTTTTTTAAATACTTACTACTATTCTTACTTCTAATTAAATTTATTATCTTTCTTAGTTAACTCTGTTAAAGGTGTCGTAATTTTTAAATACTTTTTTATAAACTTTCTATAAAAATTTATAAATTCTAGGAAAAATTATATTTTTTTTAACTATTATTAGTATTAGCTAATTGCGTATTTCTATTAACTTTTTTAAATTTACTAAGATTTCTTCTCTTAAAATAATAAATCCTAAGAATTCTATTTCTATAATATAGAATTTACATTTTTCCGGCTAAATAAAAAGGTTATATTTTTAAAGCTTTTTTAAAATCTTCTTTATATATACTTTATGCTTTTTAAGTATTTTGTTTGTATATACTAATATATTATCTAAATATGTTATTACAAATACATCTAAGTATTTTTAAAATATATAATTAATAACTACTTAAAAAGTTACTAGCGTGTTTATTAATTTAAATAGTATAATATAATACTTAAAAAGTCTATATTTTATTTTAAATGCTGTTAACTATTTATATCTTTACTTAATTTAAATTCTGTAGTATTCTTTATAAATATTAAATAAACTAAATTATTAAGCTTTCTAGAGTCTGTCTATTAACTCTTAAATTAATAGTAATAGATATTAATTCTTTATTATAGCTTAGTTTAATTGTTTAAAATCTATACATAATTATAGCTTTCTATTTTTTTTAAGTATAAATAATATTAGTAAAGCTATTAGGCTCTTACTTAATTATATATATTTTTTCTTAAGATTCTTTTTAATATACTGTTTTAATTCTTTCTACTGTATTTTTAATAGAGGGTATATTAATTCTAGTCTAAACCCCCTCTTATTTTTAACTAGTATTTTATAGGTTAAGGTTAATGCTTTAAAAATACATTTTTTTTATTTTTACTAAATAAGTATATAAATTCCTAGTACTTCTAAAGTATTTAAGCTTTAATAGTATTTAAGACTTATTTTTAAATTTATATTACTCTAATATTCTATAGTTATTATTATTATAATTATTGTATAATCCTATATAAGATTCTTTCTATTCTAGAGTATTCCCCTATTACTTCTAGTCCCTATATTCATACTACTTTTCTTACTAAATTATGCTATTAAATAGTTTTTTATTAGTAATCTATTATTAGATTATATAATAAGAGTTAATTTTATTTTAAAATTATATTAATTTCTTTTATATTTAGAATATTAATATAGTAGATATTTTTATAGTCTATTACTTTTAGCTTTATTACTATAGTCTTTAGGTTAATTAGATTTTTTTTAAAGGTTATTATATTATTATCTATTTATCTTACTCTTATTAAATACGCCTTTTTTTAGTATAATATTGTTACAGACGGTAATAATAAGGCAGCTATATTTAAAGAGTTAAGGGAACTAATAATAATAGCTAATAAGGCCCTAGAATAAAAATATATGTTTAAATTAGAAAGAAAGAATTATAAGTAAGCATGAGACACTTTAGCGCAGGCTAAAGTACAGGCTAAGAAATATAAATAGAAATATAGAATTATACTAGTAGATTAGAAGCAGTAGCTTATGTAACTAAGCTAAAGCTTAGTAAATAAAAGAAATAAAAAAGCTAGAAAACTTTAAATATCTCTATCTCTTTAGATAGTATTTAATATACTGCTAATAGGTATATAATATACGCACGGAGGATCCACTATAAGTACGGAGTAAAGGATAGTCTATAGTCACTTTTAATTCTCTATAGTTACTCTAAAATTAAAATCTTATCTCTAAATTAAGACTTGACCTTGAGTGAAATAGTTTAATACTATTTTATTAAATCTATTATATACTCTCTTTTTACCTTGTGATAAGACTAAACTTTATTTTATTAAACCTAAAGCTATCTATTCCAGATACAGAAGGGCTAAGAACTTATTAAGTAATTAATTAAAATAAAGTTACTAATATAAAACGTACCGTTAAGTTAAGGCAACTCGTAATATTATAACTACCCTTTTTAAAGTGTAGGAAAGAATGTTAGATTAATTCTAATAACAAATTTCTAATCACGGTTTATAATAATTTATTATAAGAATAAATAAGAACTTTACTTATTAAGTGACAGTAGCAGTAAAGAAGAAGTTATAATAGAATCTTTATTAACTACCGAAAGTATATCAGGAGGAAGTAAGAGTATATAGTAAATTATTTAAAAATAAGAAATAGCTATTATAAAGTTACGTAACGCCCTAGTTAATTTATAGTAGTAAGTAGTAATAGGTAAAGCTAGTAGAAAAGAAACAGTAAAAATATAATCTTCTATAAAGTTTAATAGTAATAGGGACGAACTAAAAATCTTTATAGCCATAATAAACCTTTACTATTAGTTTAATTAATCTTTGTTTATAACTAATTAAGATCGGATTTTGGTAGCTGGTATAAATATAATAGAAAGAGCTATAAAATAGTTTAAACTACTTATAAAAAACTACTTAGTAAAAGGAGATCCTAACTAAGGATCAGCGGGACTTATAAACTATAATAATAATATTAAAAGAACCTTCAAAAATTATAAAAGCTTTAAGAAGGAAATGATTATAGTCTTTAGAAAAATTAATAAAGAAACGGAAGTAATTTAGAAGCTTTAATAACTTAAGTAATAAACATTAACAGCTAATTACACAGCGGAGTTTAAGTAAATCTAATTATAACTTAATTAAGTAAACTAACTATTAGTTATGATATACTATACAGGACTAAAGGATAGAATTAAGAATAAAATTTTATAAGAAAAGTAACCTAGTATACTTCTGAAAATCATTAAACAAGCGGTAACTATTAATAACTATTAGTATTAAAAGAAATAAGAAAAGAAAAACAACGCTAAGCCGGTAATCTATATACTATAAAGAAATAAAAAGAATACTTAAATTTATAATATAATAGAAATCAATCACGTATTAATTAAAAATATATAAATTAATAAAAGAAAATAAGATAAATGTACTAGAGAATGAATAGATTAATATGCATGAAAAGTATATCTTAGTTACAAAAAAAAGAGACACTTTATTAAAGACTATAAATAACGAAAAATAGACGTTAAATAAGCTTATGTTTAGACTAAGGCACTAATTAAAATTACTATAGTCTAAATAGAATTAGCTAAAAACCAGATAACTAAAGAGACTATTATATAATAAATTTAGAAAGAGTAATACTAGATCTATAGAAGTCATATATACTTTAAATAAGAATATAAAATACTATATTAGCAGGTTAAGGATTATTTAGTAGAATAAGCTAATAATATAATTACTACTATATAAAAAGCTGCTATCAGATAATACTAGGCTAGCTCTATAAAAAAAGCTAACTAATTCTATAAAATAATCTAATAAAAGGGAGGATCCTTTAGAGCAGGAAATTAGAAATTCAGATAATAATAGAATTAAGAGACAATAGAAGGCAAAGAGCTAATATCTATAATAATTAGATAATAAGTAAACTAAGAACACTACTAGATTTACAAATTAGAATATTATATAGGGGAATATTATATTACCAAGTACTAAAAGGTTACTCTAAGAGATAAAATGTATAAATGCTAATAAGTACTATAAGTAGCTAGTAATAAATAGTATAAAAAACTCAATAAACAGAAACTAGCCATATAGATAAATAAGATTTATAGATAAAAACTAATACTACTTATAAGCCATGTAACCTATTACCACTCCGTTAGACATCTAGAGTTAGAACAGAAATAAAAGAAAAACCTAGAGAAAAAATTTACTTTATTTATTTTATAGATACAGGACGAGGAAGCTGCTGAAAGAACTATATAAAAAAAGTACTAAATATATAAAGAAAAAATGTATACTAGATAAGAATACAAATAAGCAGCTTATACTATATAAATTAAAAAACTAATAATAAGATAAGTACTAAAATAAATAGTATAGAAATAAGAACTTAATATATAGCAAGAACTGATTTACATAGATTCCAAAGAAAAACTTCAGGACCTAAAGACTAAAAAATACAAATAATTAGACTAAGATAAGTACTAACTAGGATACTAATATTACTAAACTAAACACTACTAAGACGAATAGCTAGCCATAGAATTATATACTAAACTAATAACTAAAGAATATTTCTTAGGATGGAAGTGCTGAGATTATAAAAAGAAAGTAAAAAGTAAATATAAAATACTATTAGAAAATTAATACTAACTTTAATAATACTCTATTCACGGACTAAAAGAAGAAACACCAAAGAAATAACTACTACTTAAAAGTTAATAACTAATAAAAAACTAGAAGACTAGTAAGTAATAACTATGCTACTAGAAAACTAATTTAAGGTTAAAACACAAAAGTTATTACTTAACTATACATAACTTAGATAAAGACATGAAAATAAGTTATATATAAACATATATATTAACAGCTTTTAGACGCAAGCACTTATAGACAGCAGGGCTAGTAAAATACTTATATTAAATAAATAGATATAAAGATACTATATCTTAATCAGAGTTTTAGAAGAACCTGTAAGAGTAATATGCATAAATAATAGTCTAGTAACATTCAGAAAAGGTCTAATTAATCTTAAAATAGAGAATATAACTATTAAGGCAGCCAGTTATATAAATAACTGCTGTATTAAGATTATAGATCTAGGTAGCAAGGATTTTATATTAGGATAGGACTAGCTAGTATAATAGAACCTACTAATTAACTAGAAAATAAAGTCTATAGGAACTAGGAAGAACTATTACGGATAAACGTAAACTATAATATAAATAAAGAAAATAACTCTTTATAATACCACGTTTATTGTGCTAAATGAATACCAAAAGGAATTTAAAAAATAGTTCTTTAGGGAAGCTAAGAACTAACTACTAGAATATTAAGACTAGAATTATAAGATCACGCTTAAGAAAGGAACGGACCTAAAACCAGGACTATTATATCAACTATCTATTAACTAACAAGAGAAGTTACGACGATATCTGAATAAAAACTTAAAGAAAGGATATATATAGGAAAGTAAGAACACTATAGCATTACTAATACTCTTTATACTAAAGAAGAATAGTAAACTAAGATTATGTATTAACTATAGACACCTTAATAAAGCTATAGTAAAAAACCGTTACTTTATACTCTTAATATTAGAACTTATAGATAAACTCAAAGGAGCTAAATGGTTTAGCCTATTTAATATTAAGAATAAATACTATAAAATATAAATAGCTAAAGAACATGAATAGATAACTATGTTAAAAATAAGATATAGATTATTTAAATACCTAGTTATACTATTCGGACTTATAAATGTACTAGTAATATTCCAGATAATTATTAACCACGTGCTAAGGGAATACCTAGATGTATTTATAATAGTATACCTTAATAACATACTTGTATATACGAATGGAATGCTAAAAGAATATGTTAAGTATATTAAGAAGATATTACAAAAGCTTAAGGAACATAACCTATATATTTAAACAAAAAAATATGTGTTCTATAGGAAGGAAGTTAAATTCTTAGAATATCTAATATCTTAAAACGGAATAGTAGTCGACCTGGATAAGGCTAAGAACATTCTGTTATAGCCTAGACTAAAAAACATAAAAGAAGTTCATTCTTTTCTTGGATTCATAGGCTTCTGCTGATAATTTATTAAGAACTATTCAAAAATCACAACACCCTTAACGGAATTACTTAAAAAGGATTAATAATTTAAGTGGGAAGCTAAGGAAAACGAAGCTTTTATAATTTTAAAAAAGATATTCCAGAAACTACTAATATTAAAGATGTTTAATTTATGATTCTAAATAGAGATATATACAGATGTATTAGATAGAGCTACAGGAGCTATTCTATTATAAGTATAAAATAATAAGTATAAATATCTAGTAGATTTCCTATCTCATAAACTTATAACTACTAAGTTAAATTATGATATTTATGATAAGAAACTATTAGTAATAGTTTAAGTATTTAAAAAATAGAAACACTATCTAGAAGGAGCTAAACACTAAATTATTATATACTTAAATTATAAAAATCTAACGGCATTCACAACGACGAAGAAACTAAATTAATAATAAATTAAATAGTGGGAACTAGTTTCTATATTTAACTTTTAAATACTTTATAAAGTAGGAAAAGAAAATATAGTAGCTAACGCACTTAGTTAACAAGTAGACCATATAAGGGATATACTAAAAATCTATAATATAATACTTAAGTAAAGAAAAGACGGATCTCTGGGAAGCTTATAAATAGATATTAAATCAGTAGTTATTATCAAAAACACTTGGAAAAAATAGATAAGGGAATTCAACAATAGATGACTACTTTAGAATCTGGACTAAGAAATAATCTATGTACTAAATGAATTACAGATAGAACTAATTAAAAACTAATATTCAGCAGAAATATATGGACATTAAGGAGTTAAGAAGACTATAGAATAAATTAACAGACACTTCTAGGTTCCAGGAATCTAGAGTAAGGTTAAGAATATTCTTTTAGAATATATTAACTATAAAAAGAATAAAGTATTAAGACATAAAGAATACGGGCTCATGCAACCTATACCTTTACTAAATCTACTATAAGAATTAGTTATAATAGACTTTATCACGGGAATACTGATAATTACCACCTAAAAAGGTCAATAGTATGACATGATACTAGTTATTATTAATAGATTAATAAAGTATGCTTACTTTAAACCAACCCACACGGAAATCAAAGCAGATAAACTAGTAACACTACTAATTAAGATTTTAATTATATAATATAGAATACCACGAGAATTCATCACAGACAGAGATAAATTATTTATATTAATATTCTAGAAAATGTTTATAGGACAGCTAGGGGTAGAGCACCGTCTCTTAATAGTATTTCACCTACAAACAGACAGACAAATAGAATGGACAAATCAGATATTAGAATAATACTTACGGATGTATGTTAATAAATTATAAGATAATTGAATTAACTTACTACTGATAGCCGAGTTTGCATATAACTCTGTAAAGTCATTAATAATAGGAAGATCACTATTCTATGCAAATTATAGTTATAAGTCTACAGCTTATTAAGAACTATAAACACTAGAAAAGGTATTAGAGTTAGTAAGAAGAAAAGTTAAAGACTTACAGATACTCTATAAGGAAATCGCAAAAAAAATCACCCACAAAGGTAATCTTAGTAAATAAATCAAGAATAAATCTAAGGTTAAGGGACCAATCTTTGAGGAGGGAGATAAGGTTTTCTTAAAAAAGAAAAATTTAGAAATAAAACAACCATCACGAAAACTGGATCACGTCAAGTTAGGACTATTTAAGGTTAAATAATAAACAGGACCTGTAAATTACAAACTATAATTACCCAAAGACACGAGGATTTACCTAGTTTTCTATGTATCCAAATTAGAACCAGCACCACGGGATGCCAGACTATAGACAAAACTTAAACTCGAGGAAGACACTACCGAGTACGAAGTTTAACAAATTTTGGACTACCAACGGTTTGGGCGTTAGTGGAAATATTTGGTTAGATAGAAAGATTACAGACCTGAGGAGGATACCTGGGAGCTAATTAGGAACCTAAAGAATAGTTCAGAGCTGATTGACTAGTATCACTAGAAACAGCAAAAGCTTGCTCTAAAGCTGAGTCCAAGGCATATAGAGAATGTAAGATGTTCCACTCAAAACCTGAGAAGGAAGGCGAAGCGGGACGGGAAGGAGCCGCCACTGCGGATTGCGGTGTGTGAACTTCTTGACCCCAAGAGCGAGCTTCCACCTCTTCAAGAGCTTGGACCTCATGAATGGAGGCCATCTCTCGGTCAAACATCTCCTTCTCTTTGGAATCAATACTCGTAAGCTCACGACGGAGACGGCGCTCTCTGGCCTAAGCCTCTTAGTCAGCTAGGAGGAGACAGCGACGAGTCTTAATAGCCTCATCCTGAGCTTTCTTAAGCTGACGACGGAGTTTTTTCTTGTCACGGTTAAGGTAATCTCATTCCGGTTGCGAGATAACTAGATTACATTTTGCGTTATGATCGTTATAGGCTGAGCAATGACCAAAACTTAGGTTTATAAGACAGTCATCGCCTCGGCGAGAGCAGTTCGAACAAGGTGTCAGCATGTAACAGGGTGCGGCGCGGATCTGAGAAGCTAAACGGCGAGAACGTATTAGAGACGACTTAAGACGTGTTATTATTAGGAAGCTGGGCAGGAAAGAAAGAGAGCTAAGGGTCTTATAGCTTGAAGCACCAAGCAGAAGACCTACTGCCTTTATACTGCCTATGAAAAGAAGAAACTATCTTCCGGGACGAAGACTTAGAAGAGGGGGATAGTGTTACGGACGGTAACAACAAGGCAGCTGTACCCAAAGAGTTAAGGGAACTAGCAATAACAGCCAATAAGGCCCTAGAATAGAAACGTATGTTCGAATTAGAAAGAAAGAATTACAAGCAAGCACGGGACGCTTTAGCGTAGGCTAAAGTGCAGGCCAAGAAACGCGAACAGAAATATAGAATCATGCCAGCGGATTAGAAGCAGTAGCTTATGTGACCAAGCTAAGGCTTAGTAAATAAAAGAGATAGAAAAGCCAGAGGGCTTCGGACATCTCTATCTCTTCAGACAGTATCTAACATACTGCTAACAGGTATGCAATATACGCACAGAGGATCCACTATAAGTACGGAGCAGGGGACGGTCCACGGTCGCTTTTAATTCTCCGTAGTTACTCTAAAATCGAGATCTTATCTCTAAATTAAGACTTGACCTTGAGTGAAATAGTTTAATACTATCTTATTGAATCTATTGTACACTCTCTTCCTACCTTGCGATAAGACCAAACTCTATTCTGTTAAACCTAGGGCTATCTGTTCTAGATACGGAAGGGTTAAGAACTTGTTAAGTAATCAGTCAGAACAGAGTTACTAACGTAAAACATACCGTTAAGTTAAGGCAACTCATAACAAATACATTATTTTATTTAATTTATTTATTTAAAATAAATATTCTGTTTGCTCTGCTATCTACTAGTATTTTTAAAAAAAAAATATTTACTTTTATATTAAGATAAAGATATAGTTCTTACTATACTTATTATAGTCTAAGAATTCTAATAGCTATATTACTAGCTTAAGCTTTTTACTAGTAGTTATTTAGTTTTTTATTATAAAATTATATATGTTGTGTTTTTAATTTTTATTATCTAAATTAAAGTGCTCCCGTTTAATGTGTATAAAGTAGTAATTATAATAGTATACTAAATATAAAAGTTAACTATACTCTTTCTTAGCTTTATTTCTGTAAACTAAACATTTCTATTTTAGAAAATATTCTTTATAAGAGAGTTTATAATGCTATATATTATTTTAGTATTATCTAACGTTTTTTCTTTTTTTTTTTTTACTATCTACATTTTAATACATATTTCTTCTAATGTTATTGCTAGTATAAATAGTTTTATTAATTATTTTTATTTTCTATATTAACTATAGTATTTAGAGCTTTTAAAATTTGTTTATTAGATTCTTATTTTTTTACTACTTTTTTATATACTTTCTGTTCTTTTAGTTTCCCTATTTAAATTAGATATATTACTTATGTGCATGTTTTTTTTATATAGTTAACTAATTTACAAATCTAATATTTCTAATTCTTTAATTATTAAAAGATATTAGTATTTTTATTTTATTATATTTATTATCCTTACTTTCTAGCTTAGTTTCTTATTTAACTTAAGTTAGTTCTTTTCTTTAATTTTTAGAAATATATAGTTTTCTTTACTAAATTTTTATAAAGCACTAAGATACTACTTTTTCTGTAAAGCTATTATATTATAAAAATACTACTTACTTTAACTAGTTTTTAGAACTATAAAATTTTTCTCTTAGTATAATTTTTTAATACTTAGTTTTATAATTTACTTTTTTATACTAGTTTAATCTATAGATTTAACATACATTTTTATTTAACTACTACTAAATAGTTATTATTATAATTCTAAAAGCTTTATACATTAAAAATTATATTTTCTAAAATAGTTATTATACTTTGTTTTCTAATGCTATTTCTTATAGTTTTTTCTATAATATTTATTAAAGTTATAAATTTAATACTAATTATTATTAAGTCTCTTTTTAATAACTTTAACTAACAGAGTTTTATTTTACTATATGTTCTATTTTATAGGCTTAAGTTTTATTCTAACTATTATAATTCTTAATTTCTTATTTAAGCATTCCTTTATAAAGTGTTTAATATTACTATATTTTAGACATGTTTTCTTATTAAGTTATTTATAATATTTTTAAGTTATAAACTACTTCTTTAGCTCTTTTTTTATAATGGCTTTTTAATTTAGACTTTATTAATATCTATTTTATTATAAGCCTATTTTTATTATGTTAATATTTTCTTCTTTTTTATAATTATTATTTAACTTTTTTAATATTCTAGTTTATGCTTGTACTACTAGTTATTTATATATATAACAGACTTTATAAAAGTATAAAGATTATTTAGTTAATTTTTTTAACTAGTTTATTCTTAACTTAATTCTTAAGTTTGGCGTAATAAGCTGTTATTAATAGCACGTTATTCTAGTTAATTCACGACTATAATTAACAGAATTTTATAGTATATACTAAAACTAACTTTATTTATTTAAAGTTTTGTATCTTTTATTTTATAGTTTATTTCTTATTAATCTTTTTAAAGACTATAGTTATTTAAGTTTTAAAATTATTATAACTTTAGAAAACTGCTTTTGTTTTATTAGTTATATTAATTTCTTTAGTTTCTTTATTTATGTAGTTTTTAGCTAAAAACTTAAACTAATTTATAGCTCTTTTTTTTATATTTATACTAGCTACAAGAATTCTATTTTAATTTTTAGAAAAAAAGTTTTTATTAAAGTAGGTGTATATTTTTATTTTTGTTAAAAAGTTTTTAAGGTGTTTACATATCCCATTAAATCTTTTTAGTAATTATACCTTAATATTTAATATATAAACCTTTATATTTACTTAGTTTTTTAACTTTATAACTATTTATTATAGCTCTATAATCTGTGCCTGTTGTTGCTATATAATTTAGGCTATAAGTAATACTAATATTAAAGCTAAATTACTTAAGCCTATTATTATTATATATAACTTATATAACTTATAAGTATTTATAATATTATAGAACGGGCTATAGCTTCTATATACTTAAGATTTTTATATAATAGTATATTACGTAGCTTTTATTATTATATTATAAAAGATAATATATAAGTCTCTTTAACGTAGTAAGTATAAATATATATTAAGTTAAATACTTTAATAGTAATATAAAATTATATAGTAACTTACTTTCATAATTATTTTAATAATATAAAGATGTGATAAAAATAGTCTAACTAATTTATTACATAACAATTCTAGAGAGTTGCTCTAAGAATAAAAGAATAAATATAAAAAAAAAACTATTTAAAAGCTAAAAAGAACGTTTTTTATATAATAAATTTTCTATTTATAATTTATTTACTACTTAAGTCTACTATAGCTGCTTAGTTTATATTAGTTCTAATTATTTATATTATACTTATAACTTTATATATAAGACGTTACGTGTTTTTTTTACTATTAGTTTTATTAATTATCTTAATAATATTAACTAGAAGCTCTATTTTTTGTCTAGTCTTTTAGAATATTTATTTTGTTTTTTATCTAGTATTAAGTTCCTGCACATGCTTTTTTGCTAATAGCTAATAATTTTCTTTTAGTTAGTTTATTACTTTTTATTTATAATTATTACTTATAATAAACTCCTACTTATTACTAACTATAATAGTGTAATATAAATAATTAAAAATAATAAAAGTTAAGTAGCTATAGTAAACTAAAGAATAATATAAATTATAAATAAAGAATTTATTATATAAAGAGTATTCTTTTTAGCTTTTAAATAGTTTTTTTTATACTTATTTTTTTATTTTTAAGTAACTTTTTAGAATTATTATATAATAGATTAGTTAAACTATTTTTGTTATATTTTTATATTATTAAAATATATTATGTAAGTAAGTATTTATATAACTTTATATAATTACTAAAGCTTTAATATAAATTATACTCATACTTATTATATTAAAAAAACTTATATACTGTTTTATAGTATACAGTAAAAACTATATTATATATTTTTATTAGATTTAAGTACATAAAAACTATAAACTTTAAACTATAATATTAAACTAGTATTTAAACTAGTATTTAAGTTAGTATTTAAGTTAGTATTAAGTTATTAAATAATAAAGTTTAAAAAAATTTTTTAACATAAATTAAAAACTTTTAAATTTTAAAATTAAATAAATAAATTATATACTATTAAAAAAAGTTTACATCTACTTTTTTAATTAAAACTATTTTAATATATATTAAAAAAACTAAAAGCTAAAAATAAATAGTTAAAAAAAATTTTAATAAATTATTATTTAAAAAACTTAATATTTTTAAGTTTATTAATATATATAACTATTTTATAAATTGTGTTAATTAAGTTAATTAAATTTAATTATATTATTATATAAATTAAAATTAATACTAAATATAGTAACTACTTTAAACCTTTTTTTAAAACTATAATTTATAACGTTATTATAATTTAAATAAACTAAAAATGTAGAGAAAAAATTAAAGTATAGTAAATTTTATATAAAATAAACTAAATAACTAATATTTTATTTATTTTTATTAAAGTATAATATTTTAGTTAATAAATAAAAAGTTTATATAAATTTTAAAAAATATAATTTAAATTAATTAATTTAAAAAGTATAAAAAGCGTTTTTTTAAAAAAATATATAAAGTATCATAAAGTTTATATAACTATAAAAAAAACTTTAAAAATATATATTATAAAATATATAAAAAAATTTACATAAATTCTATATAAATAAAATAAAATAAAATAAAATAAAATAAAATAAAATAAAATAAAATAAAATAAAATAAAATAAAATAAAATAAAATAAAATAAAATAATAAAATAAAATAAAATAAAATAAAATAAAATAAAATAAAATAAAATAAAATAAAATAAAATAAAATAAAATAAAATAAAATAAAATAAAATAAAATTTTAAGCTTATAAATTATATTATAATTGTTTAGTTTACTAAATTTATTTTTATAAATAAAATAATTATTAACTTAAATATTTAAAAATAAAAAGTAGTAAAATTGTTATGGACGGTAATAAGAGAGTAACTGTACTTAAAAAGCTAAGAAAACTAGCAACAACAGCTAATAAAGCTCTAGAATAGAAACGTATATTTAAACTAGAATAGAAGAACTATAAGTAGGTATAGAATATATTAGCATAGGCTAAAACACAAGCTAAGAAGTAAGAATAGAAATATAAAACTATACTAAAGAATTAAAAGCAGTAGCTCACGTGATTAAGGTAGGACTTAGTAAATAAAAGTAAAATAAGGTAATAGAATCTCTAGCAGCTCTAGTAGCCTCTAGTAGTATTTAATATACTATTAACTAGTATATAATATACACACAGAGGATCTACTATAAGTATAAGATATTAAATAGTTCATAATTACTTTTAATTCTTTATAGTTACTCTAAAATTAAGATTTATATCTTAAGTGAAATAGTTTAATACTATTCTATTAAATTTTAACTTACTATATTAATTTCTCCCTATTCTCTACTGAGTTAACTAACTTCTACTAAGTCTAATAAGCTATCTAATCTAGAAGTAAGGGAACTACTAAGTGTTATATAAGCAGTTAGACAGCTTATTACTAGTATAATTTATATTAGTAAGTTAGTAACTTATAATATTATAACTACCACCTTAAGAGATTAAAAAAAACTGTTAGATAGAATTCTAATAACTAATTATTAAGAGCTTATAATAACTTACTATAAAGACAAACAAGAACTTTACTTATTATTAGAAAGTAGTAGTAAAAAGGAAGTTATGGTAGGATCTTTATCCATAACTAGAAGTATATTAAAAGAAATAAAGAGTATATAATAGATTATTCAGAAATAAAAAACAGCTATTATAAAGCTACAGGATGCTTTAGTAAACTTATAATAACAGTTTAAAATTAAATAATAAGCTATAGTAATCTAGAAGGGAGGAACAGTAAAAATATAACCCCTTAAGAAATTTAATAAAAATTAAAATAACCTTAAGACTTTCATGATAGTAATAGACCTCTACTATTAATTTAATTAAAAATTATTTCTAACTAATTAGGATTAGATTCTGGTAGCTAGTATAAACATAATAGGTAGAGCTATATAATAGTTTAAACTATTAATAAAAAACTATCTTACTAACAGAGATCTAAACTTAGGAGTAGTAGAATTAACTAACTATAATAATAATATATAATAAGCTTTCAAAAATTATAAACACTTTAAGCAGGAAATGATTATTGTTTTTAGAGAAATTAATAAGAAAACTAAAGTAATTTAAAAGCTCTAATAACTTAAGTAATATACGTTAGCAGCTAACTATACTACAGAATTTAAATAAATCTAATTATAACTTAATTAAACAGATTAACTATTAGTCATGATATACTATAAAGAACTAAAAGATAGAATTAAGAATAAAATCTCTAGAGAAAAGTAGCTAAGCACTTTATTAGAAATTATTAAATAAGTAGTAACTATTAATAATTAGTAGTACTAACAAAAGTAAGAGAAAAAAGTATGTAGGAGATTAATAACCTATACACCTAAAAAAAATAGAAAAGATAATAGAATCTATAATAAAATAGACATTAATATTAAATAAGTATTTATTAGAAAAGGGTAAGGAAAGTAAGTTAAAAAATAAATAAAACACTACACATATAAGGCCTATCTAGGATATAGAAAACAAAAACACTTTATTAAAGATTATAAATAATAATAATTAGATATTAAGAAGGCTTATGTCTAGACTAAGGTATTAAAAAAAAATTAAAGTAGTAATAGTCCAAGTAGAATATGCACGAGATATAGTAACTAAAAAAATAATTAAAAAAAGAATTTAGAAGGAATAATACTGGGTTTATGGAAGTTATATATACCTTAATCAGAAATATAAGCTACTATATTAGAAAATTAAGAATTATTTAGCAGAATAACCTAGTGAAATAATTACTATAATATAAGAAGTAGTAGTATAATAGTATAATACAGAAACCAAGAAGAAGACACAAAAATTCTATAAGATTATAAAAAAAGGAGATAGACTATTCTATAAAGAAGATCAGAAATTCAGGTAAAGAAAGAATTAAGAGATAATAAAGGGTAAAGAGTTAATATCTATAATAATTACACAATACATACACTAAAAACACTATTAGATATATAAATTAGAATACTATTAAAGGGAATATTATATTACTAAATACTAGAAAGTTACTCTAAGAGATAGGATGTATAAATACTGATAAGTATTATAGTTAATAGAAAATAAATAACATAAAGAACTAAGCAGATAAGAACTAGCTATATAGATAAATAAAATTTACTAATAAATACCTATACTAGTTATAACCAGCGTAATGTACTATCACCCTGTTAGATACTATTAGAAAATAAAGAAAAAAGAAAACTCTTTATTAATACTATAAATACAGGATAATAACGCCGTAAATAGAATAATAAGAAAGAAATACTAGATATATGCAGCTTCTAACTATATAGAAAAGAACTATAAATAGAATAAACACGCTATATATATTAAAGGACTAAAGATAAGAAAAGTATTATAATAACTAGTAAATAAAAAAGAACTTAACCTATAATAAGAACTGGTTTATATAGATTTAGAAAACGAATTACAGGACCTAAACTCAGATAAACATAAATAACTATTATAGGATAAATACTAGATAGAATGCTAATAATACTAGGCTAAACACTGCTAAGAAGAATAGTTAGCTATAAACTCACACAAAAAACTCACATATCAGGAATGTTTTTTGGGATGGAAATGTTAGGATTATAGAGAATAAGCTAAAAAAGCATATAAAATACTTAATAAAGAAGTATACTTTTTAGAATGGAAATGCTAGGATTATAGAGAGTAAACTTAAAATATATATAAAATACTTAATAAAGAAGTATACTAACTCTAGAAATATCTAGTCTATAGACCTAAAGAGGAAACACTAAAGAAGTAACTGCCACTTAGGAGCTAGCTATAAACAAAAAACTAAAAAGCTAGTAGGCTATAACTAAGTAACTAGATGGCTATAAACTAAAGATTAAAAGCAACATATTAATTATATACACATAATTAAACTAAAAGAAACACGAAAATAAGCTATATATAGACGTATGTATTAACAGTAATTAGATACTAGCACTTATAAATAGTAAGGCTAGTAAAATACTTATATTAAATAAGTAAATACAAAAACACTAAATACTAACTAGAGTTTTAAATAAACCTGTATAAATAAGATACATAGACAATAATCTAGCAGTATTTAAAAAAAGTTTAATTAATCTTAAAATAAAAAATATAACTATTAGAGCAGCAGGTTACACGGATAACTGCTATATTAAAATTATAAATTTAGATAGTAAGGATTTTATCTTAGGATAGGACTAGCTAGCACAATAAAACCTAACTATTAATTAGAGAAGAAAAATTATAGAAATCAGAAATAACTACCTTAAATAGTGATAAATAAGAGTTATAATATAAATAAAGAAAGCAACACTTCATGATACCACGTTTATTATACTAAATAAATATTAAGAAGAATTTAGAGAATGGTTCCTTAAGGAAGCTAAAGACTAATTATTAGAATACTAAAACTAGGACTATAAAATCACGCTTAAAGAAGAAATAGATTTAAAACTAGAACCATTATATTAAGTACCCATACACTAATAAAAAGAACTATGGAAATTCTTATAAGAAAATTAATAAAAGAGATATATATAAACTAGTTAAAGTAAGATAGCATCACTAATACTCTTTATACTAAAAAAGAATAGTAAATTATAGTTATATATTAACTACAGACACCTAAATAAAGCCATAGTAAAGAATTATTATCTAATACTATTAATATTAGAACTTATAGATAAACTTAGAGGAGCTAAATAGTTTAGCTTTTTTAATATTAAGAATAGATATTATTAGATATAAATAGCTACAGGACACGAATAGATAATAGCATTTAAAATAAAATACAAACTATTTAAATACTTAGTCATGTTAATAGGACTTATAAACATACTAGTAATATTTTAAATAATTATTAATCATGTGCTAAGGGAATACCTAGATGTATTTATAATAATATATTTTAATAACGTGCTTGTATACACGAATAAAACGCTAGAAGAATATATTAAGTATATTAAAATAGTATTATAAAAGCTTAAAGAACACAAGCTATATATTCAAACAGAAAAATATATATTCTATAGGATAGAAATTAAATTCTTAGGATACTTAGTATCCTAAGACGGAATAGCAGTTAACCTAGATAAAGCTAAAAATATTCTATCTTAGCTAACACTAATAAATATAAAAGAAGTTTATTCTTTTCTTAGATTTACGGATTTCTATAGATAATTTATTAAGGACTACTTAAAAATCACAGCACCCTTAACAGAATTACTTAAAAAAGATCAATAATTCAAATGGGAACAACGCGAAAAAAACGTTTTCATAATATTAAAAAAAATATTCTAATAATTACCAATATTGAAGATATTTAATCCATAACTTTAAATAAAGATATATGTAGATGTATTAGATAGAGTTATAAAAGCTATTTTATTATAAGTATAAAATAATAGGCGTAAGCACCTAGTAGATTTCTTATCTTATAAACTTATAACTACTAAATTAAACTATAACATTCATGATAAAGAATTATTGGTAATAGTTTAAGTATTTAAGAAATAGAGACATTACTTAGAAGGAGCTAAGTATTAAATTATTATATATTTAAACTACAAGAATCTAATAGCATTTATAATAATAAAGAAATTAAATTAATAATAAGTCAGGTAGTGGGAACTAGTTTCTATATTTAACTTTTAAATACTTTATAAGTTAGGAAAAGAAAATATAGCGGCTAATACACTTAGTTAAAGAGCAAATTACATAAGAGATATACTAGAAATTTATAATATAATACTAAGATAAAGACTAGACAGATCTCTAGAAAGCTTATAAATAGATATTAAGACAGTAGTCATTATTAAAAACACCTAGAAAAAATAAATAAGAAAATTTAATAATAAATAACTATACTAGAATTTAGACTAAGGAATGATTTATGTATTAGATATATTATAAACTAAGCTTATTAAAAATTAACACTCAGCTAAAATGCACAGACATTAAGGAATTAAAAAAACTATAAAACGAATCAACAGACATTTTTAGATCCCTAGAATATAGAAAAAGATTAGAGATATTCTTTTAAAATATATTAAGTACAAAAAGAATAAAGTATTAAGATATAAGAAATATAAATTTATATAACTAATTCCTTCACCAAACCTACTATAGGAATTAGTTATAATAGACTTTATTACGGAAATACCAATAACAACTACCTTTAGAGATTAATAGTATAATATAATACTAGTTATAGTAAACTAACTTATAAAATATACATACTTTAAACTAACGTATATGGAGGTTAAAGTAGATAAATTAGTAACTATACTTATTAGATTACTAATAGCATGACATGAATTACCATGAGAATTTATTATAGATAGAGACAAATTATTTATATTAATATTCTAAAAAACGTTTATAGAGAAGTTAGGGGCTAAATATTACCTCTTAACAGCATTTCACCCATAAACAGATAGATAAATAGAACGGATAAATTAGACATTAGAATAATATCTATAAATATACGTTAATAAACAATAAGATAATTAAATTAACTTATTATTAATAGCTAAGTTTATATACAACTCTGTAAAGTTATTAACTATAGAAAAATTACTATTTTTTATAAATTACGGCTATAAGCCTACGGCTTATTAAGAACCACAGATTCTAAACAAGATATCAGAATTAGTAAGAGTAAAAGTTAATAAATTATAATAATATTATTAAAACATAGTAAGAAAAATTACCTAGAAAGGAGTTCTTAGTAAATAATAGAAAGATAAATCTAAAATTAAGAAACTAATCTTTAGAGAGAGGGATAGAGTTTTTCTATTATAAAAAAATTTAGAAATAAAATAACCATTAAGAAAACTAGATCATGTCAAAGTAGGGCTATTTAAGGTTAAAAAATAAATAGGATTTATAAATTATAAACTATAACTATTTAAGAACATAAGAATTTATTTAGTTTTTTATATTTTAAAATTAGAATCAGCACTACTAAACGCTAAACTACAGATAAAACTTAAACTTAAGAAAGATACTATTAAGTATAAAGTTTAATAAATTTTAGATTACCAGCAGTTCAGGCGTTAGTGGAAATATTTAGTTAAATAAAAAAATTACAAACCTAAAGATAATACTTAGGAACTAATTAGGAACTTAAAGAATAATTTAGAGCTAATTAACTAGTACTATTAGATAAAATAGTAAAAACTTACTCTAAAGCAGAGTCTAGAGCATAAGAAGAATATAAGATATTTTATTTAAAACTAGAGAAAGAAGGTAAAGCGGCACTAAATACTATAAATTATAGTATATAAATTTTATAGCTCTAAGAATAAGCTTTAGCCTCTTTAAGAGCTTAGACTTTATAGATTAAGGCTATCTCTTAATTAAACATCTTTTTTTCTTTAGAATCTACTTTTATAAGCTCATGACAGAGACGTAATTCTTAAGTATAAAGTTTAAAACATTAATCCTTAAGAAAGTTAAGCTAACGACGAAGTTTTTTCTTATTATAATTAAGATAATCCTATTCTAATTATGAAATAATTAAGTTATACTTTATATTATAGTTAGTATAGACTGAATAATAACTGGAGTTTAAGTTTATAAGGTAATTATCACCTTAATAGAAATAATTTAAATAAGGTATTAGCATGTAATGGGGTTTATTATAGATCTAAAAAGCTAAACAGTAAGCGCATATTAGAGATAACTCAAGACATATTATTATTAAAAAGCTAGATAAGAAAGAAAGGAAGTTAAGGGTCTTATAATTTAAAACACTAAGTAAAAAACCTACTATTTTTATACTACTTATAAAAGAGAGAAACTATCTTCTAAGACAAAGACTTAGAAAAGGGGGATAATATTATGGATAGTAATAAAAAAGTAACTATACTTAAGAAGCTAAAGGAACTAGCAATAACAGCTAATAAAGCTCTAAAATAGAAATATATATTTAAACTAGAATAGAAGAATTATAAGTAGGTATGGGATATATTAGCATAAGCTAAGACACAAGCTAAGAAGTAAAAATAAAAATATAGAACTATACTAAAGGATTAGAAGTAGTAGCTTACGTGATTAAGGCAGAACTTAGTAAATAAAAATAAAGTAAAGTAATAGAACCTCTAATAGCTCTAGTAGTCTCTAGTAGTATTTAATATACTACTAACTAGTATATAATATACGTATAGAGAATCTACTATAAGTATAAGGCATCAAATAGTTCACAATTACTTTTAATTCTTTATAATTACTCTAAAATTAAGATTCATATTTTAAAATAGTTTAATACTATTCTGTTAAATCTTAACTTATTATATTAATTTCTTTTTACTCTTTACTAAGTTAACTAACTTCCACTAAGTCTAATAAGCTATCTAATTTAGAAGTAAGGGAACTACTAAGTATTATATAAGCAGTTAAACGGCTTATTACTAGTATAATTTACATTAGTAAGTTAGCAACTTATAATAAAAATATAATTTATAGTAAAGTAATTTAAATAAATTTTTAACATTTTTATATAAATTACTTAATACTTTAAATTGTAAAATAAGAAGTTATTACTAATATAAAAAATATAATTAGTATATAAAAGTTTAATTTTTAACTTAAATTCTACTTTTTAATACTAAATTATTATAAGTTTAAAGTACTATACTTTTACTATTATATACCTACTTTAAATAAAAATTAGTAAAAACTATATATTTAATATTAAATTAACTTTTATATTATATACTATAATTATTTTAAAAGTTAAGTTTAGTATGTTTATTATAGAAATAATAAAGTACCTACTTACTTATATTTAATTAAGTAATAGTTAATTAACTCTATGGTATATTATAATAAAACTAAGTATACGTTATATTAAAGTAAAAAATAGAGTTATATTTAAGTTAAAAGCTTTAGTAATTATATGTTTTAACTATCAAGTAGTGTTCTCGCCACCTCTTACCTCTAACCTTCATGGCGTCAGCAGATTACGTACTGTCCACCTCTACTGTGTATTTAAATCGACCTTTCACTCTTTCAATAGATCATGGACTGCTACATTGACTCTCTGCACTCGGTTACAGGAACGCTGGGTTTTGATTGGGTCGAGAGGTAGAACAATTTTAACGCTGAGAAGAAAGAGCAAATTCTCGCTACCTTTGACTTGGATAAGCAGTCGATGGAAGCATGGAAGGAAGAGTTGCTTTCTCGAGATGTGAAGGACCCAGAATTCTGGAAAAGGTGGGAAATCCATTCATACTACCCCAATGATAAGGGTATCCTTAGAGCTCTGGCTGAGGAAATGCCCAGGACTGGGCAAGAAGTCGAGTCTGCTCAAAGTGGAATGCTTGATAAGCTGGAGGAGGATATATACGAGCCTCTATCTGAACACTTGGATGCCGTGCGAATCAGGAGATGACTTTGGCGAATGTGACATCTGCACACTTGTCCTTAAAATCTCTGACACCGGAGCCGATGCGGAAGAGTCAAATCAGCAACCGGTAAAGATGCAAAACTGTAATCACGTCTTTGGTCATGATTGCTTGAGAGCTTGGCTCAACAGCGGCAATGAGTGAGCGAACTCATGTCCAAAGGGTCGGGCTGAACCATAATACCGCACACGAGCATCAAAACTTGGGATGAACTTAACATGTTGTGGATAGCTGCCGTCTTGAGCCTCAGGATAGTGCGGAACAGATCCTCGACGCTATTGATAAATGGCTTGCAAGTTTCCCGGCAGAGTTGATAAGTGGACCTGACTTCACGCTTTCGGAGACACATCTAGAGGAACTCTGTAATCGAGCCTTATGACCGACTAAAAGCCTTCGTGGAAGGCAATGCCAAAGAGTATCGGAAGATTGCTTATCTTCATGCACAGGTCTGGGCTTGGCGGCCGACGCTTGAGTTCCGTCTTCGTCTATGGGACTGGCTTTTTACCATTAAGATTTTGTGGGGTGGAGTTTACAGCCTGGATTCAAGCTATGGCTCCGATGCAAAATTTAGCAGTAGACTTATCCAGCCCTACCGGAGCCACTGGTATCTTGCGAATGATACCAATGAGGAATAAAAGAGGCCACATCTGATTACAGTAAAGATTTCTCCCATTCTGATAATGGAAGTTGGATGTAGGGACGGTAAATGGATCATCGTGGAAAATCACTTGCGTTAGGCTGAGTGGGTAGAATCCCAAAGTATTGAATAGAGCGAGTACCTCTGATAATTGTGAATACGTACCGTACTTCCATGGCCCCTTTCTTCTAGATTATTTATAGGACGCGTAAGTCCACAACTTTGGAAATATATCGTGATATCAATCCATACCGTCAATATCATTGCTGCTAGTAAGTCAGCCCATGTATGAGAAGAGTTCTCGCCAATGCCATCTAAGGAGATGGATATTGTAGCGGCGTGAGAAGGGAGCGCTGATTTCGGGGTCAGTGCTGAACGATTTGAAAGCAAACCCGCTGATACTTCGTACCGCATTTCTCGAGGTATGGAACTCGTCCATTATGAGACGCGGGGCACAGGAAAAGCTGCGCACCAATAACACGACTGAGGACATTACCTTCTACAATCCTGTGCACCGCCTTATTGTAGCCAAGGTTCCCTTACGGCCTTACCAGTGTTTCATTTCTAGAAATACACTCCATCCTGTTAGTAACCGCATATCTGATAGGGAATACGAAGAAAGGTATAGGCAGAAGTCTTCCGTTTTGTATGTCATCTTTTCTGTGCCATGCACGAGTGTGAGATATAATCCGTCCTACATCCCTGGGGAAATCCGAAATCCTTGTTTCGGCACCAGAGTATCGACCTGCAAAGCTTCCTATAGCCATGACTGCAGCCAGCGTAGAGCCAGAGGAAGGGCTTTGGAGGCAATATCGATTCCAGTCTCCCACTAGAGGTAGCGTAGAACGGTACAGCACTCTTCCAGTTTCGGTGAGAGGCACAGAGGTACGTCCTGGACTTCGTACTCTGCCCTACCTTACTTTTAAGCCGAATCTGAATCCTCCTGTCTCAACACCTAGATTCGGCTCTAAAACGGTTCTTGTAGCCATAATCACAGGGCAGCGTAGCGCTAGCAGACAGGGACTCTCTTTCACTGTCTGTGGCCGGCGCACAACGTCACCCACTGCCCACCTAGACTTTATTCCCTCACGTCTTTCATCCCACACCCCCAAAAGCTTCGTACACGGTCGTCATGAATCCTACCTCCGTACCAGCACCGACAACTACTGATTCGGAATAACTTCAAGGGCCTTACGATATGAACATTGGCCACAGTCAAATAGGACACAGAGACTCGACTACAGAACGAAGCTGTTGGAAATTTACACCGCCCTAGAAGTCCTCAGATTGCGGAGCCGTCACAATGTGGGACTTGGGAAGACAGAAGAAGCACTCGTCAATCTTCGAGTGACCTATTGGTTCTTCATTGGTGAGCTTAAGGTTGATTTCCCGGACAACGATACGTCTTTTTTGGCGGATGAGCTTTAAAGGCTTAGTATCGGTATGGGGACGACATCGCATGAGAGGCGGAGGACAGGGGTCCTATACTTAGGATTCACTGGCCGCACATCAGTCTCTGCAGCAACATTAGAGTTCCTTGGCAATCGCGACGTTAGTGTCAAACAAGCTCTAATTGATGGATGGTAGTATTTTATCGAGAGAGGGGAAAATACGGCTACATATGAGTAAAACCACGCCGACCTAGTTTGGCATTGGCGCAACTTAAACCCTAATTGCCGGTCCAGATTCCTCAAGGCTTTCTCTGTAGATGCCGAAGGTATGAAAGAATGAAGAACCGACCTTCAATCCATCGACCTGAACCATCCTGAAGTTCTTGATTTCGATGTACAAGGCTTCTACAACGAGACGTACTAATTCGGCGGCGACATACTTGACATTTGCCACCTACATGTTAACGAAGTGGGGAAGCTAGACCAGGCCATTCGGAGTGCCTCATCAACTTCAAATAATTATTGGAGGAAGACATTACTAGGCGGAAAGCGGAACATTGATCGATAAAGAAATGTGTGGCCACCGTTTCGGATACGAATTCTTAAGAGAGTAGTTCGTACACAACGAAAAATGTTCTATGTACGGGAACATTTCGCTGATGCCGAAGTTGACATTCCAAACATTTTAGAGATCGTCCGTAGCGGGCACCGCTTCCCTTGGCCTACAGCTATGCACAAAAGTCTCCGAACATCGCTTATGTAAGCGAAAATTTAAGATGTTTGCAACTTCAAAATTAAAGCTATTCAACCCACACAAGCTATTTTATAAGCCCGAATTTTTGTGTAATAGGCCGAGTATTTCAATATTTCATCTGCCAGCCCCTTGCTTTGCGTACAGCCTCCAGCCTTCGAGGCATGGACTCTATCAACTTGCGGAGAAGCTTGTTTGGCAGCTTCCGCCATACTTCCTTCAAGGCCTTGCAAAAAGCCTCGCAATTCTCCTCAGAGTTACCAATTATCTCCATTTCTGGATGGAGCTTGTGCACCATCTTCTTTAAGACCCACTAAAGGTACTCAATGGGATTGAGATCTGGAGAATATGGGGGCCATTCAAAGGTCCAGATCCCGTGACTTTCTAGGAATTCGACCGTCTTCTTCGCCGTATGTATGAGTGTTGTCTTGTTGGAAGATGTGCCCTGGCTGATAGTGGGAAATTAAGCCCTTCTCTAGCATTTTAATGTACGAGGCAGCACTGTAGCCGTTCTTCTTTAAGGTAGGGTCCCTTTCTATGATAACCAATTCACTTCTTTCAACCCTACCATTAGGGTTACCCAGAAGCAACCCCACACCATCTGGGGGGGTTCTTTAGTGTCTCTTTCTCCTGGATCATCTCATAGGCCCATTTCTCATGCGCAAAGCAGAAACACGATTCTGTATTCCTGCCAGAACCTCGTTCGACAGAGCACTTGTCTGAGAACTTAATTGTACGCCTCCGAAAGTTAAATTTTCGGTGCTCTCTAGCGAATTTAAGCCTCGATTTGGCCACCCTAGGTGTTAGCTTAGGCCTCTTCTTACATCTGAACTTATGGAGGCCTTTAGTTTTAAGTGCACGATAGACTGTAGTCCGGCTGATGTGAAGAAGGCCTGCTCTTTCCATAAGGTCTCTGTACTCCATCTTCGGAAAATTTCGAGCCAAACGAAAGGCAGCATGCTTCTCCCAACGATTAAAAAGCTGGGGACGTCCAGATCGAGGCAAGGATTCAGTCGTTCTGTGGAGTTGCCAGCGTTTAATAGTGTCGGCAATTGTCTGCCTTCTGCAGTTAAATTCAGCTGCTAGTTCCTTCTGGGTAGCACCAACCTCCGACTTCGAAATAATTGACGAACGCGCGTCAGATGATAGCTCTCCATTTAGGACGCGATTTCCACTAATTTCCTGGCCAAAGGATCGCATGGTTGTTGAGAAATAGATGTTTGCAATTTACGCGAATTTTCGTGTTGTGAGGGTGCACGTTTCATGTGCGGAGACTTTTGGCGTAGTACTATATGAGGCGGATTATTGCGAACTCGAATGACAATTTTCAGACTTTGAGCGCCTGGCAAACATCTTTGAGGCCGCCAACCCAGTTCAGGAGTAGCTCGAGACTGATGAGAGAAGCGGCGAGGCAATAGCTCAAGATACTGATGACCTGAATCCCTAGGCAATGCTTGCAGCTTGGACTCGTTTCGTTGCCACCGAGCGAGGGTTGCTCGATCTTTGCCGCGACAGTGTCATCAAGCAAGCTCTTCTACGCAGAAGCGATGGATTCATTTCTCCTCGCAGTGGTCGATACCCAGGAGATGGTGCTTTAAGTTCAGAATATAGCATGGATTTCAGGATACGCCAGACGCTGCATTTGTAGCTGAATCCGAAATCCCTCTGACTCTGTTCCCGAATCTAGCACTACAAAGCTTCCTGTATCCATAATACTACAAGCTGTACAGAGTCAGGGTAAGGGTCTTGGAGGCATTGTGATTTGACCGGCGCGTCCCAGAACACGTCCTCGCGGAGCTGATAGAGTCGGTCATGGCCCGACAATCGGGCCCACCTAACGCCCACTTTTTAGAAATAGGAATAGACTGCTTAATTTTTCTATAAAACTTCTCAAAATTTTAATCAAAATATTATTGTATTTAATTTTTAGCATTTATCATTTTATAAAATAACATTGTGATCTATATATGTTATGAAATACAAGAATTAGCAGTAATCACGTCAGTGCACACATCCCACCACCGTGCACAGATTAGTAACGCTATCACCAACTCAATAAATCTTAGTAATTCTCAACTATAAATTTCAATTTGCTACAAAATTGGAGTAGTAAGTGCAACCGACC
Organism: Zopfia rhizophila CBS 207.26; assembly: GCA_010093925.1. Taxonomy (NCBI): domain Eukaryota; kingdom Fungi; phylum Ascomycota; class Dothideomycetes; family Zopfiaceae; genus Zopfia; species Zopfia rhizophila. The sequence goes on along the minus strand of ML994613.1, from coordinate 1,207,935 downwards.
TTGGAAAATCAGGCTAGCTCAATTATATAGGACTTGAAATGGGCACGAAGCTGCAGAGCGAGCACTGGGCGACACGCGAACGCACCCTCCTCGCTTCGCTCGGGGGTGCTCCCGGGCTCAACGCCCACCCCAAGCTCAATGCCCAAGATGCCAAGGCCCGTATCAAATAGGTGCGGGCAGCACCTACGACGCACAGAATTAGTCCATCTAGTCATCAGAGAAGGTTCTCTAGGGTCAAAACTATTATAGGATGTACAGGTTTGATACGGTTTGTAATTGATCATCTCAACAATCTAGTTCTTAGGTGGTTGACTTGCCCTTGGCAATAGCCCTACCCTTCTTCCTCGCATCTTCCTTCTCACGTTCGGCCACTCGAAGCCTTGCATCATACACGTAGATAGTGCCACCCTTCTGTATATGTCATTAATCACCTTTTTGACGCTTCTTACGGGCGTTGGTAGCGACATCTGACCTGTATAAGCTCCTCACTAGCTTTCTCTCTATTGAGCGCTGCAGCAACGGCACCCTTCTAAAACTTAGAGAAGCAGCCAGGTAGGATCCCCCATTATCCTATCTCAGGATCAACACCGTATATGTGCTTTCTTGTGAATTCATCCAATTACCATGCTTTACAGGGCATTGGTGGCGAGATAACTGCCTTTAGAGGTGGTTAAGGTGGGGGTGTTTGAGGCCTATCAACAGTCTTCAATTTTAATAGAACAGCGCTAGGATTGTAGGGCCAGAGGCCTACCTGTTTAAAGGCTGATCAGATAGTACCTGGCTTATAAGCTTGCTTGCGCACCTCTCAAATTGCATGTAGAAATTCAACTTTATTAAAATAATCATTGCCAAGTCGAGTCTCTATTTCAACGCACTTCTTATAATACTATTTAAAAGGCCCGAAGACCGCAACGTCAAGCGGCTGTAGTATATGCGTTGTATAAGATAATAGCAGAAAAGGCCATATTCTTCTATTCTAGTAGAACTGTATAAAGTCGTAGGTGAACTTTGAGGAGTGGCCATTAAAAATCAGCATCCTCCACCTATCACGCTTTCTACCAAGCTTTGTATACTTATTAAAGTGATAGATATAGTCCATGCCAAGTCGATCGTTAATATAGCCAGAGCTTAAGACCCTGAGTAGTAGGTTGGGGTTAAGGTCGAGCTCCTTAGAGACATGCTGATGCATAATAACCGCGCCCCGTTATATACACAGAGGTGGGATTACCTGGCCCAAAGCGTTAATAGCTTCTACGAGGGTAACAAGCTCTCGCTCTGTTTCAGATGGAGACTCTGTAGCTCGATAGACCTCTAGGGTAACAACCTCTTGATTACCACCAACGCCAATTCGCGTTCCGCACTCGTCCATATTCCATATGTCCTCAGGCTGCAAGCCTAGTTTATCTACCACCTGCTTATACTCCTAGAAGTGATCCTCAATTACGTCTTGCTCTTGAGAGATAACTCTTGCAAGCTCCTGAGGCTTCTATTTAACGCGTCGAACACGTGGGTTGGCTGCTTGGTAGCGTTTGAAGAAGTCGCGGCCGAGAGGTTTGAGGATAGTGCCGGGTGGAGATGAGAGAGTTCGAATACGTTCTGCAGCAGCGCGCCACATATCCACAAGAGGAGGCTGCCCGAGATCATCGAGGCGCTTAATATAGAGCTCAAGGGCCTTTAATTGAGCAGGAGTTAGCCGTTGGTTGGTCTTCTGTCGCGTCGACTTGCTGGTGGGCGATCTCCTTCGGCGCTTGAGGCGATCGTAAGGTACGCCAAACATGGCCGCTACGTCTGTTAGCTTGTAGGAAGTCTTTGTGGACATCCATTTAAGAGCTAAGGCAATTTGCGCCTCCATTTTCTGGTAATCCGACATCGTTTTGGGGTACAATTGAGATTCTCTTGGCAATTGGGGCGTTGAGCTTGGGGTGGGCGTTGAGCCCGGGAGCACCCCCGAGCGAAGCGAGGAGGGTGCGTTGCGCGAGTAGACCCCAAACCGACTCTGCGGGGCGGTAGGCTACCCGCGAAACCGGCTGAGGGTAGCCCCTACGACGTCTGCTGCACCCCATCGATAACCCCCACCTGAACAGCTAAGACTCAAACAACAGCGTCGTAGAAAAGATTCAGGATCATGGCATGTGCCACCGTGCTGTCCGCTATAAATTCTTCCGGCAGCTCTTTTTCCTCTGGCGCGTGACAAAAAAACGGTGGGTAAGAATCATAAAGGATTCGCCCAGCACACCCAAGCTTACGCCACATTAACATCACTGATCCCCCATGATCTCCGATTTGGATCAATCAGAGTCGGAGAAGTTTATAATCCCACAATGAAGCTTGAGGCAGTGGCAGAGGGGACAGCGGCAGCTTATGTACTCACGATGTAGTACAAATTACCTCATGGCCTCGAGTATTTTGTCCTGCAGCCTTCTCCTGGGAGTGCAGCAGGAGCTTCTGTCCAAATTCTTCGTGCCCTGGTATCTGCAAAACCTAGCTAAGTCCCTTTTTGTCGACTATTCCAGATCCTAATGGCTTCGCTACGCTCCAGAATGCTCACCCGCCGCCTTCTCAGCACTGCCACATCTTTGCGGGTTGCGCCCCTCACCTGGGTCTCTCTCCAGCGGGGAGGTCTACGCTACCAGCATCAAGATGTCAAAGCCCCGTACACCAAAGGCGAAAAGGTTGACAAAAAGAGATTCCAGCAGTTCGACCTTGCTGGCGGAACCTTCGTGGTTACAGGTGCCCATCACGTCCTCACTTTGAGAGCAGTTACCGCTTAGTGTGACTGAGTTAACCTCAATCCAGGTGGAGCCCGCGGTCTAGGTTTGTGTATGGCGGAGGGTCTGGTGGAGGCTGGAGGAAGAGGTAAGTGAACTCTTCGAGCCATATCGAGTGCTAAATTTCTAATTGAACCGTGCCTAACTCTGTCCCAGTGCATTGCCTCGATATACTGGCCGAACCAGACACTGCCTTCGCTCGAGCGAAAGAACGTGTAGTCCCTGAATATGGCGGTTCTATGCACTACCATCAAGTCGATGTTTCCGATAGCGAGAAGCTAGACCGAGTGATTGCAGACATCGCAGTGGAGAGGGAGCGCTTAGATGGGTTAATAGCTGGTATGTCCTGCTTCTTCTCAGCTACCCAGGATGAGACAATGGGCACACCTTATTCACAATGTATTCGCCTGTGGAACCCGTCGCTGTTGTTATCGATGAAATACTACATGGCAGCTTGTAGCTAACTGAGATATCCCTGCAGCTGCTGGTATCCAGCAATGTACCTCCGCACTCGAGTATCCTCAAGTCGATATTGCACGTATGCTTGCGACAAACTATACTGGGGTCTTTCTTACGGCACGGTCCTGCGCCCGTCAGATGTACAAATACAAGTCTCAGGGAGCGATGTGCTTAATTGCCTCAATGAGTGGCATCATCGCGAATAAAGGCTTCATCGCCCCTGTATACAACTCGTCAAAGGCTGCGGTGATTCAGCTGACACGGAACCTTGCTATGGAGTGGGGGAGAATGCAAGAGGATGGATCAGGGGGGATCAGGGTGAACAGCCTGAGTCCAGGACATATCCTGACGCCGATGGTGGAGGAGAATTTCAGGAGGGGTGAGGCGAATAGAGCCGTGTGGGAAGAGAACAGCATGTTAGGAAGATTGAGTACACCGGAGGAGTACAAGGCTGCTGGTCTATTTTTGCTCAGTCGGGCGAGTTCATATATGGTAAGTCGGGTCTTTTGTATGGCACTGGGGGCAATGTCACTAACAATGATTAGACGGGCCAGAACCTGGTTATCGACGGTGGCTGCACAGCATGGTGAGTGAATAGTTGCACGCAGGCCCTATGTTCTATCGGCGTTCAAGCAATTCGCGATTTCGAACTGGAGGTCGATATCTTTCTCTCTAGCAGTGATGTACCAGGAGCGGGGCTTGTTCTCAGTGTTAACTCAAATTACCTTACAATTATTATTGTTCCTCGGAACGATGCTCAGGTGATAATTGCCAGTGTGAGTAGCCAAGCAAGTGACTTCTGTTGCAGACTTACCGTCTAAGAACCCGGGATTTGGATCGAAATAATTGGCGAGAATTAAGATCTGACAATTTTTTTAACATGGGGCCAGAAAAGGAGCACTTGATGCCAAGTCTTCACTAGCTGGTTCAGGGCTAGCGTTTCGTTTCGGGCCATCTGTCCATCCGTCACCCTTTCCAGCAAAAACATCAGGGCAGACCTCACCACCGGCCAATACAACAGATTCGCAGCTATGGACCGGTTATTTCGACTTCTTAGTTACCTGCTTTTGCTGGTCATTCTTCCCTGCGTGTCGGCGCTGAAATTCGACATCCACGCGGTCCAACAGCACGACGCGGCCAAGTACGAGCGGTGCATTAGAAATTTCGTGGCCAAGGACCAGCTAGTGGTTGTTACGGCCATTATCAGCGGATATAGAGGGGACGGACAGACGCTCAATATGCACGTAAGTGGTGCTCATATACTGCATCTACATTGGTAGAACTGGATCGTCGTGGAGGGCAGCAATGGCTGACGAGATTTGGTACTGGCTAGATTCGAGATGCTATGGGCAACGACTATGGTCGGCCCAAGGACGTCTATGGCGAAAATAGATACGCTTTCACCTCCCATGCCGACTCCGCGTTCGATGTGTGCTTCGAAAACATCTTGACAGCTAGTTCGTACAAACCTAAGCTTCATCCATAATGTATTTTGACATATCTACTCCAGATCATGCCACGATAAACCCTAGCAGACACGTCGAACTCGACATCGACATCGGCGCCGACGCGAAGGACTGGTCCGCGATCCAGGCCGGCGAGAAATTGAAGCCTGTTGAGGCTGAGCTGAGGCGGATTGAGGAACTTGTGGGCGAGATTGTCACCGAGATGGACTACCTCCGCGGACGAGAACAGAAGCTTAGAGATACAAATGAAAGCACGAATGAGCGAGTCAAGTGGTTTGCTTTTGGAACTATGGGAATGCTTGTGGGCTTAGGAGCATGGCAGGTGGTATACTTAAGGGCATACTTCAGATCAAAGCATCTTATCTAGGATGCCTCTGTTTGGATTGGTTGGTCAAGAGAAGGAAAATGCACTAGAAGTACTGAAAAAAAGGGGGAGGATTGTACGAACAATGGAGACGTTGTGATGAGCGTTGATACGTCGGAAACATTGTTTCTTGCATAGATTTTGATGCGGAGCCTGGTTGGCGTTTGGTAGGGTCATATCCGCCTGAATTATATTTGAGAGTATTTCTCGCACTCTACAAGTTTCTCATCGTGCCATGGTAAGGTGAAGCTGGACGCTCTGATTTTGACTATTTCACACTACCATCTCTTTGCGCGTGTTCCCTTCTCTATTACATCTTTCCAGCACATTCAGTGATCTTTCTCTATTCTCATTCTTCGGTAGGAGCGATTGCCGGCAGTGATCATGGCTTGGCATCCGTTCATGACCACTTCTCAATCAATCTCGCTCTCCGTTGCAGTCTCACCTCAATCCTCTCCTTCATCCCTCTATTCTTTATTACTTTGACTCGCTCTTCGTACACAATCCTTCTCACCGCACCATATAGAACTGGTTACAAACCCGCGGGGCGCAGCGCAAGTGCTTTTAATCCCAAGTGCACGCGCAAACCAATACCATTTTATCGCAGCTTACACTCGCCCTCCCAATTACCCTCCTCGAACAGCGAGACCTTGGCCTCCAAGGAACTCGACTCGTCAGATTACTTTACTTCCACCTGCGTCCCCTGATTCCTTGCCGCCCGCGTAAACGGACCACGTCCCTTTCGACGGTCGTTCGAAACGCTTTTGGGTCCAGTCGCGCAAACGAATCCGCTGCTTCTTTGGACCGTATCGTTTATTGTCTTCCGGAGTGTCAAGCAGGTTGTTGGATCTGGTCTACTTCGTTTGGGTGTTTTGTTATTGCTTTGCGCGAACAAGAAGCAGGGTAAAGCTGGTCTATATCGAGAACCGGTTCTTTCGGGATTGCTTCGAATACCGCGATTTCTACTAGCGATCAGTCGAGCAGATAACTCCTCTCGCTCTACCTTGCAGTTGCGACACTTTTTTAGAGATACTGAGGCCTCGTTTGGAAAAGTATTCTCAAAGACTATATTGGGAACTCGCATTCCCTGAAGATATTCTAGATCCTCCGCCTCGTTCCTCAAAGAAGTTGGCAAAGCGGCTACGCATGACTCTCCACAGGATATCCGGCCAGAAAAACCCAAGCGACTATTATAGGAAATAGTATCACAGCACATCACCGAGGAACGCTATCAGCAACTACTCCAAAACTAACTACACCTCAACAGCAAGGCATAGAGCTAGGACGGAAGAAGCGACACCCTCGTTTGTTCGAAGAGCTGTCTTGGCCACTAACTCAAGTACATCCACCCCGTTCTCGCTTTGGCCGTCTGCGGAGCGCGGTTCGCTGTCTCCGGAAGCGGTTGCATAGAGCAGCCAATGCCATTGTTATTGTTCTGCTGTCAGTTTTGTTGGCCTTTTGTGTGTATATCTGGAGCGATAACGTACGACTAATATAAGAAGCGTCTAAACTAGCTACCAAGATTCTCTGCGCTCTATTCGCTTGACAAGCAAAGACGCTTCTGGGAATTTCATCGCCTCAATACACAAACCTCCCCTACCAACAGCTTCTCAGAGAGCTAGGGGCTCCGAAATATCCTGAAGACCACCACAGCGCGCCGCGTCGCCATTTTCAAGAGAATATCAACCGCAAATCCGAATCCAATCTTCTCCTCGTCCTCCTTGTAATCGTGCCCGAAAGTTCTATACGCAATCTGGGAGCAGGTGGTGGAGCTTGTCAAGGCTTCCCCGAGCCTTCGTCCTGCTGCTCTCCTTATATTTCAGCGAATCCGGAGCCTAGTCCTCTACCCACCCCCCCTTTGCGGTGGCAGATGGGAAAGAGCATGAATAATTTCTTAAGGGACATATGGGAGCTCCATGTGAGAATGAGGCCGTTCCTTATGCCCGGGCCTCCAAATCACACATCAAGACAGGGCGTTGGAAATCTAAACGGTGCTCCACAGTTTTCAACACCAAAGAAAGATGGCCTTCATCGGTAAGGCACTTCTAGACGGATACAAAGCAAGATTGAGACGAAAGTGTGCCGATCACATCCTGAGAGGATCCGAATATTTCGCACCGTGTTCTCGGCAGCTGAGCACGGGGAGCATTGGGCTGTTTTTAAAGTAAAATGCTTGTGGTATTAGATCACCTTCCAATTCGACCGCATACGTTTTGAGGAAAATCGGATGATATTGAAAACAGGATTGGCCAGAATAGCAAGAAAATGGTATGTCGGATCACCATGAGAATCCATGACGTGGTTCGTACGCCTGCAGGCAAAAAGGTCAAACACCTCCTTGGTTGAATACTTCACGAAGTCGGCACCTTCGTGTGGAGTGCCGCGGTCGTGCTGGATACTTTGATAACCTCACTATTTCCTCGTTGGGCACTCTTGCCGAGAGGCTAATTGAGAGGGAGATTTCAGAGCGGTATCACCCGAAGGCCAAGTATAAGTATTACTTTAGGCAGCAGTTTAGGTGGTCGGGAGTTTGTATGGAAGGCGTGGTCTGAGCAAAAGCTATTCTACCTGTCCGAGCCTCCCTCCTGATGAGAAACTGGTACGAATTACTAGGAATCCTATATTGAAAAGTCATCAAGACTTTCCTCTTGCGATATCACACAGCCCCTGTGCTATGCTCCCTACGATTGTATTGTTTTGACTTCTGTCCAAGCCAATCATCTTTCAGGGCATTGAGGTGGGGGCCAGGGTAGTGGAAGGGAATCTATAAGAATCGCAAAAGGGTCTAGATGGCCTTAGGTGCTTTTTTTTGCTTGACTGCGGGGATGGGTTCTGATTGTGGGAGCGGTGGGAAGGGGTCTCAATAAACCAGCACCCTGTAGCTTTCCATCGCCCCTGGAATATGGGTTCATTTTCTCTGCATCCCTAGTATTTTCTGTGGATAACTACTTATATTCATCTCATGGAGGTTATATTTGGCAGCATGAAGTTCTCATAAATATTGTCTTCAAAGGAATGATTGCATTCTTGATTAATTGAATTACCTGAAGCTGTAGAGACTGTGTTCATATGTGCATGTTCCCAATTACGTAACCCCTTGATGATTCGTTCTGGTGCATCCACATTCAGGCATCCACGTGTTTCTGACGTGGCGAGATTGCCGTGCCAACATCATCTTCCAAGGGTACAGAAACTGCGTTGGGGACCTGGATGTTGTTTCTTCGTAGTATACTCTCCATAAGTCGCAGACATTTCGGACAGTTCGTCACCGACATTCCGTTCAGTCCGTAGTCCGTAGACCAAAGCTTTTTATCAATGAAGCACAATATGATGGTGACTCTTGAAACTGTGGTGCTAAAACACGGTGACGCTGACTAAGCCTCGAGTACCTCTTCCACCACCTGCATCAACTTCCACACTCAATTAACTCAAGCGCCCAATATGGCCTCGGTGCGACAGGCCCTAACCTTCCCAGACACTCTAAGAGAGCTGCTGCAGGACTACATACCTTCCCCAGAATACATAAAGCCTGGCTGCATGCACATAACTGTGACCTGGGCATCCTCAATGGACTCAAACATCGCCATTGCTCCGGGAGTTCAATCACCAATCTCCGGACCCGAGTCAAAAGCCATGACCCATTTTCTTCGTTCGAAACACGATGCCATCATGATTGGAGTTGGCACCGCCACAGCTGACAACCCGAGTCTGAATTGTCGTCTTGAGGGAGTTGGTGGTTATGGTGGAGAGGGACTTGAAGGTCAGCCGAGACCCATCATCATCGACCCCCAAGGACGGTGGGACTTTAACTGGACGTCTAAGGTAATTGTCTTGGCTAAGGAGGGCAGGGGCAAAGGACCGTTCATTATCACTTTGCAAGAGCCACCTGAGTGGAAGAAAAAGCCTTTGGAGGCTGTCGGGGGGAAGTATATTGTGTGCATGCGAGGGTGGAGGGACCAAAGCAAGCCAGAGCCGAATACACATCTCCAGTGGATGGATATGTTCAGCGCACTGCGAGAAGAAGGTATTAAGAGCATTATGATCGAAGGAGGGGGGAGCGTGATCAATGAGCTGTTGAACCAACGGAACTTTGGGAGCGTAAACTCAGTAATTGTTACTGTGGCGCCTATGTGGATGGGGAAGGGAGGCGTTCAGGTATGTCCGGAGGCGAGGAGGGAGAACGCGGAGAAAGTACCGATGGCAAGGCTACGAGATGTTAAATGGGTACCGCTGGGGGAGGACGTCGTGCTCTGTGGACGGCCCAAGTTACATTAATGGAGCCTATACAGAGGGGCACACCGGAAGATTGCGCGAAGCTCATGCAAATCAATGAGGTCGTACAGCATCACAAGATACCCTATCCAGTTTTGAGAACAGTTCAATATCTAAGTATATATTTCATCTTGGTACTGTGTTGCATTTTGCAGCATGCAGCCTCCTTCATGATTTAGCGTATGCAGAATTCGAGAAAATCTTGGCGCATGTCAATCGTTCGAATCTCACCCCAAAACCCCGCCAAAATCAGAGATTTTGTGAATAGAGAGCATATTGATCCGTACATGGGCGAAGGCCGTCAGCTAGTAAGTGAGGCTGTAGAGATAGGTGTACAGGCCTATACTAACGCTTTTTTTGGTGTAGAGATTCCGCGTTCTCCACCGTTTTGCTCATCGTCGTACTGAAATGGCTACGCGTCGGTCAGCTAGAGTCCACAAAGGCAGTACCCAGACACTTACCGCTTTTAAAGAGCGTAGTACGCCTATTGTTCGAGGGGGGCGATCGCTACGGGGAGGCGGAGCTGGTGGTCAAGCTGCTTGAGCAGCTACTCCAGGCCGGCCACCACCAGGTCCCAAGAAGCGACCTGCTTAATGACTAGAGTCTCCCAATCCTTTTGTGGTCGCCAAGCGTCCTGTAGTTAGTCTAGCTGCGTAGTTAGAGGAGAAGCGTGCGGAGCTAGAGCACCTCAAGAGGCTTTTAAGCGGGCGTCGTCAGTTGCAACGAGACAAGGAGAAGGGCAGTGGTAATAAGGAGATGGATGACAAGGATAAGCAGGCGTACGATAAGTCGACTCCACGCCTGCCTTATTAACAGATAAGTACTGTAGAACCTCCGCGTACACGCGGTTATGATGGGACGTTGCTGTCAGCTAAAGGCCTGCGCTGAGAGATTACAAAAAAAGACTTACAGCAAGAGCTGAGGCGTCGCGGTAGAGAGACACCTGACACCTTTACTATCCAAGAGTTTATAAAGGAGGAAGAGATTGACTTTCAGACAAATCATAAGATAGAGTTAGAGTATATTACTAACATCATAATAAAGATCTGGGTTAACAAAGCAAGCGTTTTCAATAATAGTAAATCAGGTAACCTAAGGCGATCAATCTTAAATAAGAAAGGCCTTAACTAAATAGAAGAGCTAGTTAACATGAAGATTAAAGAGAAAACTAGAAATAAAAATATTAAGTTTAACTCTTATACTGTCATTATCTGGTTAACTGCTAACAGAGAAGTTAATAATAATTAATTTTTTAATAACTTTAGTAATCTTATTTTAGGCTAGATTCTTAATATTATAGACTTATAGACTTTTACTTATTAAGGTTAGCTTGTATATATTACTTTTAAAAGTAAAACTAAATACATAGCTCTTACTAAGTTTACTAAACTTAAATAGAATAGAAAGAAGATATAGTAAAACTCTCTAATAGTTAATAGTACTCTAAATAGTAAGCAAAATAATTAAATAAAGTAGCTAAAATAAATTAATACTTTTATAAAGCTTAAAAGCTATTAAACATATCATAACTTTATATAAAAACTTTATAACTAGTAGAAATATTTTAAAAATAGCTATAATAACTACTATAACTTTTATTACTAAAATACTAAACAGTTAGAACTATACTTTAAGCTTAATATATTAAATATTAATAGCTAGGCATTAGTTCTTAAGTGTAATAATTTAAAGATTTTTAAAAAAATACTAAACTAATATTAAGAAAAGTTATATATATAATAGGGAACTTATTAAGTAAGAAAATTTTATATTAAACTAATTAATATTAGCTTAGTAAATAAAGGCTTAGCTAAAAACTTAAAAATAGGCTTTTTAAAAAATACAAATAACATATTAAGCCAAAAAAAATAGAAGAGAGAATGAAAATAATATATAATAAAATAAAAACTAAATAAAAAATAGTAGAAGCTTATAAAAAGGCAAAAATAGTAAAAAAATAAAGAAAATTAAGTATAAATAATAAAAGCTTAAGTATTAATACTAATAAGAAATATTAATTTCTTTATTATAGTTAGTATTTATTTCTTAGCCTGCTTTTATTTATTATCTATTTACATAATAGAAATTAAGCTTTATTAATATAATTAAAAATAACTTTAACTTAGTAGAGTGTTTCTTTATATAGTTAATTAACTACTAAAAAATAAATACTTATAAGACTAATTATATGTATACTAGAAATATTATAATATTATATTACTAAAGTCTTAATAACTTATAGGCAATAGAAAGCATGTTATTTAAATTATATAAACTAGTAACTAGTAAAATATTACAAGTTGCTAACTTACTAACGTAAATTATACTAGTAATAAGCTGTTTAATTACTAATATAATTACTTAGTAGTTCCCTTACTTCTGGATCAGATAGCTCGTTAAACTTAGTAGAAGTTAGTTAACTTAGTAAGAAAGTAAGAAAGAAGTAATATAATAAGTTAAGATTTAACAAAATAGTATTAAACTATATCACTTAAGGTGTGAATCTTAATTTTAAAGTAACTATAAAGAATTAAAAGTAATTATGAACTGTCTAATGTCTTATACTTATAGTAGATCCTCCATGCGTACATTCTGTACTAGTGTTTAGTATATTAAATACTATTTAAGTTATTTAAGTTATTAGAAGTACTAAATACTTTAAATAACTCTAACTGCTAAGTGTTACGTGAGTGGATGCTTTTAATTTACTAGTATAATTTTATATTTTTATTCTCACTTCTTAGCCTGTGCTTTAGCCTGTGCTAATATATCCCATATTTACTTATAATTCTTTTATTTAAGCTTAAATATATATTTCTATTTTAAAGCTTTATTAGCTATTATAGCTAGTTCCTTTAGCTCTTTAAGTATAGTTATTTTATTATTACTATCCATAACATTATCTCTCTCTTTTAAGTCTTTATTTTAGAAGATAGTTTCTTGCTTTTATAGGTAGTATAAAGGTAGTATGTTCTCTGCTTTATGTTCTAGACTATAAGACCTTTAACTTCTTTTTCTTTCTACCTAGTTTTCTAATAATACGCTGTCTTAAGTCTGCTCTAATACATGCTTATTATTTAGCTTCTTAAATTTATAACAAACCCTATTATATGCTGATACCCTATTTGAATTGTTTTTATTAAGGTAATAACTGTTTTATAAGCCTAAACTCTAGTCACTGCTCAGCTTATAATAATTATAATACAAAATATAATTTAATTATTTTATAACTAGAGTAGGATTATCTTGATTATAATAAAAAAAAGCTTTATTATTAGCTTAAAAAAGCTAAGGATAACCTTTCTAAGTCTTATTATCTTAAAGAAGAGTATTATTCTTAAGTTTATTAACTCCATCACAAGCTTACTAAAATAGATTCAAAAGAGAAGAAAATGTTTAATTAAGAGATAACTTTAATTTATAAAATCTAAGCTCTTAAGAAAAAAAAAGCCTGTTTCTAGGATTATATAATTTATATACTATAATCTATAGTGTCTAACGTCGGCTTGCCTTCTTTCTCAGGTTTTAAATAAAATATTTTTTATTCTCTTTATTTATTAAACGTGTTTCTAGAGTAAGTGTTTACTAATTTATCTAGTAATACTAATTAACTAGCTCTAAACTATTCTTTAAGTTCCTAATTAGCTTTTATGTATTCTCTTTAGGTCTATACTTTTTTTATTTAACTAAATACTTCCACTAACACCTAAACTACTAGTAGTCTAAAATTTATTAGATTTTATACTTAGTAGTATCTTTTTTAAGTTTAAGTTTTATCTATAATTTAGCATTCGGTAGTGCTGGTTCTAATTTTAAAATATAAAAAACTAAATAGATTCTTATATCCTTAGGTAATTATAGTTTATAATTTATAAATTCTATTTATCTTTTAACCTTAAATAATCCTAATTTAATGTGATCCAGTTTTTTTGATGGTTATTATATTTCTAAATTTTTTTATAGTAAAAAAACTTTATTCTTCTTTTTAAAAATTAGTTTTTTAACTTTAGATTTGTCTTTTTTCTATTTGCTGAGGATTCCTTTCTAGGTAATTTTTTCTACTATTTCTTAATAAAGTTATTATAATTTATTAACTTTTATTCTTGCTGACTCTAATATCTTATTTAATTTTTATAGTTTTTAATAAGCCGTGGGCTTATATTTATAGTTTATAAAAAATAGTAATTTTCCTATAGTTAATAATTTTACAGAGTTGTATATAAACTTAGCTATTAGTAATAGATTAATCTAATTATCTTATTATTTATTAATATATATTTATAGGTATTATTTTAATATCTGATTTGTCTATTCTGTTTATCTATCTATTTATAGATAAAATGCTATTAAGAGACAGTATTCAGCCCCTAGCTTCTCTATAAACGTTTTTTAGAATATTAATATAAATAACTTATCCCTATCTGTAATAAATTTCTATAGTAGTTTATATTATATAATTAAGAGTTTAATTAGCAATATCACTAATTTATTAGTTTTAATTTCTATATATGTTAGTTTAAAGTATGCGTATTTTATAAGTTAGTCTACTATAACTAATATCATATCATACCATTAATCTCTAAAGGTAGTTATTATTAGTATTTCTATAATAAAGTCTATTATAACTAATTCCTATAGTAGGTCTAGTAAAGGAATTAGTTATATAAGTCTATATTTCTTATATCTTAGTAGTTTATTCTTTCTGTACTTGATGTATTTTAAAAGAATATCTCTAACCTTTTTCTATATCTCTAGAATCTAAAAGTGCTTGTTAATCTATTCTATAGTTTTTTTAATTCTCTAGTATCTATGCATCTCAGCTGAGTGTTAATTCTTAATAAGTTTAGTTTATAATACTTCTAGTATAAAAATAGTTCTTATTTTATATTATTATAGTTGTTTATAGTTGTATTCTCTAATCCATTTCTACTATATGTTTTTAATAATAACTATAGTTTTTATGTCTATTTATAAGCTTTCTAGGGATCCATCTGGTTTTTATCTAAGTATTATATTATAAATTTCTAGTATATTCCTTATATAGTCTGCTTATTAACTAAGTGTATTAACCACTATATTTTCTTTTCCTAACTTATAAAGTATTTAAAAATTAAATATAGAAACTAGTTCCTATTATCTGATTTATTATTAATTTAATTTCTTTATTATTATAAATGCTGTTAGATTCTTGTGGTCTGAATACATAATAATTTAATACTTAATTCCTTTTAAGTAGTATCTCTATTTTTTAAATACTTAAACTATTACTAATAGTTTCTTATCATAAATATTATAATTTAACTTAGTAGTTATAAGTTTATAAGATAAGAAGTCTACTAGATGTTTATATCTATTATTTTATATTTATAATAGAATAGCTCTTATAGCTTTATTTAATGCGTCTATATATATCTCTATTTAAAGTCATAAGTTAAATATCTTTAATATTAGTAGTTATTAGAATATTTCTTTTAGTATTTTAAAAGCATCTTCCTTATATTATTCCCACTTAAATTATTAATCTTTTTTAAGTAATTCTGTTAAGAGTAATGTTATTTTTAAATAGTCCTTAATAAATTATCTACAGAAACCTATGAATCTGAGAAAAGAATAAACTTCTTTTATGTTTATTAGTATTAGTTAAAATAGAATATCTTTAGCTTTATCTAAATTAACTACTATTCCATCTTAGGATACTAAGTATCTTAAGAATCTAACTTTAGTCCTATGGAATATACATTTCTCTGTCTAAATATATAGCTTATATTCCTTAAGCTTTTATAATACCTTCTTAATATATTTAATATATTCTTTTAGCATTCCATTTATATATACAAGCATGTTATTAAGATATGTTATTATAAATATATCTAGATATTTTTTTAGTATATAATTAATAATTATCTAGAATATTGCTGGTGCGTTTATGAGTTCTATTAATATAACTAAGTATTTATATAATCCGTATCTCGTTTTGAATACTATCATCCATTCGTGTTCTTTAACTATTTATATTTAATAATATCTATTCTTAATATTAAAGAGACTAAACTATTTAGCTTCTTTAAATTTATTTATGAGTTTTAATATTAGTAGTATAGGGTAATAATTTTTAACTATAGCTTTATTAAAATATCTGTAGTTAATACATAACCTTAGTTTTCTATTCTTTTTTAGTATAAAGAGTATTAGTAATGCTATCTTACTTTAACTGGTTCGTATATATCTCTTTTATTAGTTTTCTTATAAGAACTTCCGTAACTTCTCTTGTTAGTGTATGGGTATTTAATATAATAGTCTTAGCTTTAAATCCGTTTCTTTCTTAAGCGTGATTTTGTGGTTCTGGTTCTAGTATTCTAGTAACTAGTCTTTAGCTTTCTTAAAGAACTATTCTCTAAATTCTTCTTAATATTCGTTTAGTATAATAAATGTGGTATTATAAAGTATTACTTTCTTTATTTATATTATAACTTTTATTTATTACTATCTATAGTAGTTATTTCTGGTTCCTATAGTTTTTGTTTTCTAATTAATTATTAGGTTCTATTGTGCTAGCTAGTTTTATCCTAAGATAAAGTTTTTATTACCTAAATTTATAATCTTAATATAGTAGTTATCTATGTAACCTGCTACTCTAATAGTTATATTCTATATTTTAAGATTAATTAGACTTTTTCTAAATACTGCCGGATTATTATCTATGCGTCTTACTTATACAGGTTTATTTAAAACTCTAGTTAATATCTAGTATCTTTATATCTACTTATTTAATATAAGTATTTTACTAGCTTTATTATTTATAAGTGCTAGTATTTAGTTGCTATTAATACATATGTCTATATATAACTTATTTTCATATTTCCTTTAGTTTAGTTATATATATATAATTAATATATTATTTCTAATCTTTAGTTCTTAGCTCTCTAGTAGCTTGGTTATAGTCTACTAGCTTTTTAATTTTTTATCTATAGCTAACTCTCCTAAGTAGTAGTTACTTCTTTAGTGTTTTTTTTTTTAAGTCTATAGATTAAGCATCTCTAGAGTTAGCATACTTCTTTATTAAGCATTTTATATATATTTCTAGCTTATTCTCTATAATCCTAACATTTCTATCCTAAGAAACATTCTTGATATGTGAGTTTTTTATGTGAATCTATAGCTAACTATCTTTTTTAATAGTATTTAGCTTAGTATTATTAGCATTCTATCTAGCACTTATCCTATAATAGTTATTTATATTTGTTCGAATTTCGGTCCTGTAGTTTGTCTTTTAAATTTATATAAATTAGTTCTTACTATAAGTTAAGTTTTTTTTTATTTACTAGTTATTATAATACTTTTCTTATCTTTAGTTTTTTAACATATATGGCGTGTTTATTCTATCTATAGTCCTTTTCTATATAATTAGATACTATATATATTTAGTATTTCTTTCTTATTATTTTATTTATAGTGTTATTATTCTGTATCTATAATATTAATAAAGGGTTTTCTTTTTCCTTTATTTTTTAATTCCATCCTAGTTTTAAATGTCTGACGGGGTTATAGTACGTTATATTAATTATAACTAGTATAAATATTTGCCTATAAATCTTATTTATCTATATAGCTAGTTTTTATTTATTTAGTCCTTTATGCTATTTATTCCCTACTAATTATAATACTTATTAGTATTTATATATTCCGTCTCTTAAGATAACTTTTTAGTATTTAGTAATATAGTATTCTTTTTAGTAATACTTTAATTTATATATCTAATAGTGTCCCCAGCGTACGCGCTGTATAATTATTATAGATATAAGTTTCTTATCTTTTATAATCTTTTAATTCTTTCTTTATCTAAACTTCTAGTCTTCTTTATGGAATAGTCTACTTTCTTATTCTATAATCCTATAGAATTTTTACGTTTCTTTTTTAGTTTCTGTGTTATATTATTAAACTACTATATCTTATATTATAGTAATTATATTACTAGATTATTCTACTAAATAATCCTTAACTTACTAATATAGAATTTTATATTTTTATTTAAGATAGGTATAGTTTCCATAAATCTAGCACTATTTCTTCTAAATTCTTTTTATAATTATTTCTGTTATTATAGTATCCCTTACTTATTTTATTTAGATTATAGTAATCTTAATTTCTTTAGGCGCTTTAGTCTAAACATAAGCTTTCTTAACATCTAATTATTACTATTTATAGTCTTTAATAAAGTGTTCTTGTTTTCTGTATTCTAAGTAGACTTTATATATATAGTATTTTATTTATTCTCTAGCTTACTTACCTTACCTATTTCTGATAAATATTTTTTTTATATTGATATCTATTAGGTTATAGGTTTAGTTATCTTTTTTATTTCTTTTAAGTATATAAATTACTAGTCTTCTATATGCCTTTTTTTCCTACTCTTATTAGTACTAATAGTTATTAATAGTTATTACTTATTTAATAATTTCTAATAAGATACTTAGCTATTTTCCTTTAGAGATTTTATTCTTAATTCTGTCTTTTAATTCTTTATAGTATATCATAACTAATAGTTAGTTTACTTAATTAAGTTATGATTAAATTTATTTAAATTTTATAGTATAGTTAGTTACTAACGTGCATTACTTAAGTTACTAAAGCTTCTAGATTACTTTTATTTCTTTATTAATTTTCCTAAAAATAATAGTTATTTTCTGTTTAAAGCGTTTATAACTTTTAAAAGCCTGTTATATATTATTATTATAATTAGCTAGTTTTCCCGCTCCTAAGTTAAAATCTCCGTTAGTAAGGTAATTTCTTACTAGTAGTTTAAACTATTATATAGTCTTATCTATTATATTTATACCCACTACTAAGATCTGATCTTAATTAGTTAGAAATAATTTCTAATTAAAATAATAGTAAAGATTTATTATTATTATAAAAGTCTTAAGCTTATCTTAATTACTATTAAACTTTTTAAGAGATTATATTTTTACCGTTCCTCTCTTCTAGACTACTATAGCTTATTATTTAGTCTTAACCTACTATTATAGGTTTACTAAAGCATTATATAACTTTATAATAGCTATTTTTTATTTCTAGATAACCTATTATGTACTCTTAGTTCCTTTAGATATACTTTCTATTATAGATAAAAATCTTACTATAACTTTTTCTTTATTACTATTTTCTAATAATAAGTAAAGTTCTTACTCTTTCTTGTAGTAGGTTATTATAGGCTTTTAATAATTAGTTATTAGAATTCTATCCAACAGTCCTTCCTACTTCTTTAAGATGGTAATTATAATATTATAAGTTACTAACTTACTAACATAAATTATACTAGTAATAAGTTATTTAATTATTAATATAATTACTTAGTAGTTCTCTTACTTCTAGATTAGATAGCTTATTAGACTTAGTAAAAGTTAATTAACTTAGTAAGAAAGTAAGAAGAAAGTAATATAGTAAATTAAAATTTAACAAGATAGTATTAAACTATATTACTTAAAATATAAATCTTAATTTTAGAGTAATTATAAAGAATTAAAAGTAATTATAAACTATCTGATGTCTTATACTTATAGTAGATCCTCTATACGTATATTCTATACCAGTATTTAATATATTAAATACTGTTTAAATTATTTAAGTTATTAGAAGTACTAAATACTTTAAATAACTCTAACTACTAAGCGTTACGTAAGTGGATGCTTTTAATTTACTAGTATAATTTTATATTTTTATTCTTACTTTTTAGCCTGTACCTTAGCTTATGCTAATATATCCTATATCTACTTATAATTCTTCTATTTAAGCTTAAATATATGTTTTTATTTTAAAGCTTTATTAGCTATTATAGCTAGTTTCTTTAGCTCTTTAGGTATAGTTATCTTACTATTACTATTTATAACATAAAACTTATAATATACCTAATAAAATTATATAAAGTTTTAGATATTACTTAAAAGTCTTTAAAAGCGTTTTTTAATAGTAGAAAGTAGGTACTACTACTAGAGCTTTACTAGAAATATAAATAAATAAAAAAAACTTTATTTAAAGTATACTATTAAGTAAAGTATAGTAAATTATATAAATATTATTTTAAAGAGTTTATTTTACCTCTTTTATATACGCATAATATCTTTCTTATTTTATTAAGTATTATTTTATTTATATATATAATTCTCCCTCACTTGCGTGTTAAAAGTGCTTAATAATAAATTTATTATAATAACTTTTTTTATAGCCTATTTTAAGAACGCTTTAAAGCTCTTATACTAATACTAATAATAATAGTAGTAGTAATAAATTTAAGCCTTTAATACTAAAAAGGTAAGCTTAATTAAATTATAATTAAATAAGTATAATAATAAGTATAAGACTATATAACCTACTTATCTCATTATTTTACTAATTATCTTATTATAATAAACTAAGTAGTTATTATAATAGTATACTGTTATATATATTATATTATATACGTAACTAGCTAACTAGCTAGCCAGCTAGCTAGCTAGCTATTTATTATAGATAGTAATAATAAGATAACTGCACTTAAGAAGCTAAAGAAACTAGCTATAATAGCTAATAAAACTTTAGAATAGAAATATATATTTAAGCTTAAATAGAAGAATTATAAGTAGATATAAGACGTATTAGCACAAGCTAAGGCACAGGCTAAAAAGTAAGAATAAAAATATAAAACTATACTAATAGATTAGAAACATCCACTCACGTAATACTTAGCAGTTAGAGTTATTTAAAGTATTTAATACTTCTAATAACTTAAATAATCTAAATAGTATTTAATATATTAAACACTGGTATAGAATATACGTATAAAGAATCTACTATAAGTATAAGGCATTAGACAGTTTATAATTACTTTTAATTCTTTATAGTTACTCTAAAATTAAGATTCACATCTTAAGTAATATAGTTTAATACTATTTTGTTAAATCTTAACTTACTATATTACTTTCTTCTTATTTTCTTATTAAGTTAATTAACTTCTACTAAGTCTAACAAGCTATCTGATTTAGAAATAAGTGAATACTAAGTAATTATATTAATAATTAAACAGCTTATTACTAGTATAATTTACGTTAGTAAGTTAGTAACTTATAATATTATAACTACTATCTTAAAAAAGTAAAAAGAACTGTTGGATAGGATTCTAATAACTAATTATTAAAAGTCTATAATAACCTACTACAAGAAAGAGCAAGAACTTTACTTATTATTAGAAAATAATAATAAAAAAAAAGTTATAGTAAGATTTTTATCTATAATAGAAAGTACATCCGGAGAAACTAAAAGTGCATAATAGATTATCCAGAAATAGAAAACAGCTATTATAAAGTTATATAATACTTTAGTAAACTTATAATAATAAGTTAAGACTAAATAATAAGCTATAATAGTTTAAAAGAAAGAAATAGCAAAAATACAACCTTCTAAGAAGTTTAATAGTAATTAGAATAAGCTTAAGACTTTTATAGTAGTAATAAACCTCTACTATTATTTTAATTAGAAATTATTTCTAACTAATTAAGATTAGATTTTGGTAGTGGGTATAAACATAATAGGTAGAGCTATATAATAGTTTAAACTATTAATAAAAAATTATCTTATTAATAGAAACTTTAACTTAGGAGCGGGAGAGCTAGCTAATTATAATAATAATATATAATAAGCTTTTAAAAGTTATAAACACTTTAAACAGGAAATAATTATTATTTTTAGGGAAATTAATAAAGAAATAGAAGTAATTTAGAAGCTTTAGTAACTTAAGTAACATATATTAGTAACTAACTATATTATAAAGTTTAAATAAATTCAATCATAATTTAATTAAGTAGACTAACTATTAGTTATAATATACTATAAAGAACTAAAAGACAGAATTAAGAACGAAATTTCCAGAGAAAAACAGCTAAGTATCTTATTAAAAATTATTAAATAAATAGTAACTATTAATAATTATTAGTACTAATAAAAGTAGGAAAAAAAGGTATATAGAAAACTAATAATCTATATACTTAAGAGAAATAAAAAAGATAACTAAACCTATAACCTAATAAATATTAATATAAAAAAAATATCTATTAGAAATAGGTAAGGTAAGTGAGCTAAGGAATAAATAAAATACTATATATATAAAGCCTACTTAAAATATAGAAAACAGGAATACTTTATTAAGGACTATAAATAGTAATAATTAGATATTAAAAAAGCTTATGTTTAGACTAAAGCGCCTAAAAAAATTAAGATTACTATAATTTAAATAAAATAAATAAAAAATACCATAATAATAAAAATAATTATAAGAAGAATTTAAAAGGAATAGTACTAAATTTATAAAAACTACACCTATCTTAAATAAGAATATAAAATTCTGTATTAGTAAGTTAAAAATTATTTAGTAGAATAATCTAGTAATATAATTACTATAATATAAGATACAACAGTTCAATAATATAACGCAGAAACTAAAAAAGAAATATAAAGATTTTATAGGATTATAGAACAAGAAGGTGGACCATTCCATAAAAAAGACTAAAAATTTAGATAAAGAAAAAATTAAGAGATTATAGAGAGTAAGAAACTTATGTCTATAATAATTATACAGCGTATACACTAAGAATACTATTAGATATATAAATCAGAATACTACTAAGAAAAATACTATATTACTAAATACTAGAAAGTTATCTTAAAAGATAGAATATATAAATACTAATAAGTACTATAGTTAGCAGGGAATAAATAGTATAAAGAACTAAGTAAATAAGAACTAGCTATATAGATAAATAAATATAAATAAATATCTATATTAGTTATAACTAATATAACATACTATCACTCTATCAGATATTTAGAACTAAAATAAAATTAAAAGACAAAGGAAGAAGAAAACTCTTTATTAATATTATAAGTACAGGATAATAACGCCGTAAGTAGAATAATAAAAAAGAAATACTAAATATATATAGTATCTAACTATATAGAAAAGAACTATAAATAGAATAAACACACCATACATGTTAAAAAACTAAAGATAAGAAAAGTATTATAATAACTAATAAATAAAAAAGGAACTTGACTTATAGTAAGAAATAATTTATATAGATTTAAAAAACGAACTATAGAACCTAAATTCAGATAAATATAAATAACTATTATAGGATAAGTGCTAGATAGAATGCTAATAATACTAAACTAAATACTACTAAAAAAAATAGTTAGCTATAGATTCACACAAAAAACTCACATATCAAGAATATTTTTTAGGATAGAAATGTTAGGATTATAGAGAATAAACTAGAAATATATATAAAATACTTAATAGAGAAGTATACTAACTCTAGAGATATCTAATCTATAGATTTAAAAAAGAAATACTAAAGAAGCGACTACCACTTAGGAGTTAACTATAGATAAAAAACTAGAAAACTAGTAGACTATAACTAAGCTACTAGAGAGTTAAGAACTAAAGATTAGAAATAATATATTAATTATATATATATAACTAGACTAAAGGAAATATAAAAATAAGCTATATATAAACGTATATATTAATAGTAACTAGATACTAGCGCTTATAGATAGTAAGACTAGTAAAACACTTATATTAAATAAGTAAGTATAGAGATACTAGATACTAACTAGAGTTTTAGATAAACTTATATAAGTAAGACATATAGATAATAGTCTAGTAACATTTAAAAAAAATCTAATTAATTTTAAAATATAGAATGTAACTATTAAAGCAGCAGGTTACACAGATAACTGCTATATTAAGATTATAAATCTAGATAGTAAAAACTTTATCTTAGAATGAAACTAGCTAGCATAATAGAATCTAATAATTAATTAGAAAATAAAAACTATAGGAACTAAAAATAACTACTATAGATAGTAATAAATAAAAGCTATAATATAAATAAAGAAAGCAATACTTTATAATACCACGTTTATTATACTAAACGAATATTAAGAAGAATTTAGAGAATAATTCTTTAAGGAAGCTAAGAACTAGCTACTAGAATACTAGGACTAAGACTATAAAATCACGCTTAAAGAAGAAACGGATTTAAAGCTAGAACTATTATATTAAGTATCTATACACTAATAAAAAGAGTTACAGAAGTTCTTATAAGAAAACTAATAAAAGGGATATATATAAACTAGTTAAAGTAAGATAGTATTACTAATACTCTTTATACTAAAAAAGAATAGAAAACTAAAGTATTATGGACGGTAATAGTAAGGTAGCTATATCTAAAGAGCTGAAGAAATTAGCCATGACAGCTAATAAAGCTCTAGAATAGAAACGTATGTTTGAGCTGGAAAAGAAGAACTGTAAGCAGACACAGGACATACTAGTATAGGCTAAGATATGAGCTAAAAAGCGAGAACAGAAATATGGAATTATACCATAGGATTGGGAGTAGTCACGTACGTGATTAGAATAGGGTCTTAGCAGATAAGATAGATGAGATAGATAATAGACTTATTTTTATTATCTTCTCTAGCAGTATCTAATATACTGCTGATAGGTATATAATATATGCATGAAGGGTTTCCTATAAATATGAGACATAAAACGGCTTAGGAATATTTATAATTTTTTATAGTTACTCTAAAATCAAGATCTTATCTCTAAGTTAAGACTTGAACTTGAGTGAAATAGTTTGATACTATTTTATTAAATCTATTATATATTTCTCTTTCTATTTTGTGATAAAGTATAAATTCTTATCTATTAAACCTAAGGCTATCTGTTCCAGATACGGAAAGAACTAAGATTCTATTAGAATATTAATTAGGATAGAGTTACTAACGTGAAATATACTATTAAGTAAAGGCAACTTATAACATTATAACTACCCTTTCAAAGTATAGAAAAGAACGTTAGATTAATTCTAATAAATAAATTTCTAATTATAGTCTATAACGACCCACTATAAGGACGAATAGGAACTTTATTCGTTAAAAGAAAGTAGTAGTAAAGAAGAAGTTATAGTAGGATCTTTATCTACTACCGGAAGTACATCAGGAGAAAGTAAGAGTATATAATAAATTATTTAAGAATAAAAAGTAACTATTATAAAGTTATATAACACTTTAGTTAACCTATAATAATAAGTAGTAGTAGGTAAGACTAGTAGAAAAGAAATAGTAAAAATATAACCTCCTATAAAGTTTAATAGCAGCAGAGATAAACTTAAAACTTTTATAACTATAATAGATCTCTACTATTAGTTTAATTAATTCTTATTTATAACTAACTAAGATTAGATTCTGGTAGCCGGTATAAACATAATAGAAAGAGCTATAAAATAGTTTAAACTACTTATAAAAAATTATCTAGCTAAAGGAGACTCTAATCTAGGTTTAGCAGAACTCATAAACTATAATAACAATATTAAAAAAACCTTTAAAAATTATAAGAGCTTTAAGAAGGAAATAATTATAGTCTTTAGAGAAATTAATAAAGAAATAGAAGTAATTTAGAAGCTCTAATAACTTAAATAGTGCATATTAGTAATTAATTATATAGTAAAATTTAAGTAAATCTAATCTTAACTAAACTAAGTAAATTAACTCTTAGTTATAATATACTACATAGGACTAAAAGATAGAATTAAGGATAAAATTTCCTAAAGAAAACAACCTAATATACTTCTAAAAATCATTAAATAAGTAGTGATAATTAATAACTATTAGTATTAAAAGAAATAAGAAAAAAAAAACAACGCTAGGCTAGTAATCCATATACTATAAAAAAATAAAAAAAATAACTAAACTTATAATATAATAGAAATTAACTAAGTATCAATTAAAAACGTATAAGTTAATAGGTAAAAATAAGATAAGTAAATTAAAAAATAAATAAATCAGTATATACGTAGAGTATATCTTAGTTACGGAAAAAAAAACACTTTATTAAAGACTATAAATAATAAAGAATAGATGTTAAATAGACTTATGTTTAAACTAAAGCGCTAGTTAAGATTACTATAGTCTAATTAAAACTAGCTAAAAACCAGATAACTAAAAAGACTATCATATAACAAATCTAGAAGAAATAATACTAAATTTATAGAAAACATATACACATTAGATAAGAATATGAAATACTATATTAATAGGTCAAGAATTATTTAGTAGGACAGGCTAATAATATAATTACTATTATATAAAAAGCTACTATTAAATAACACCAGGCTAGCTCTATAAAAGAGATTAATTAATTTTATAAGATAATCTAACAGAAGAGAGGACCCTTTAGAGCAGAGAATTAAAAATTCAGATAATAATAAGATTAGAAGATAATAAAAGGTAAGGAGCTAATATCTATAATAATTAGATAATAAATAAACTAAAAATACTACTAGATCTATAGATTAGAATATTATATAGAGAAATATTATATTACTAAGTACTAGGAAGTTATTTTAGAAGATAGGATATATAAATACTAATAAGCATTACAAGCAGCTAGTAATAAATAGTATAGAAAACTTAGTAAACAAAAACTAGCTATATAGATAAATAAGATTTATAAATAAGAATTAATACTATTTATAAGTTATATAACCTATTACTACCCCGTTAGATATCTAGAGTTAGGATAGGACTAGAATAGAAAACTAGAGAAAAAACCTACTCTATTTATCTTATAGGTATAAGATGAAGAAGCAGCTAAAAAAACTATATAAAAAAAGTACTAGATATATAAAGAAAAGATATATACTAAATAAAAATATAAATAGGCAGCTCATGCTATACGGGTTAAAAAACTAATAATAAAATAAGTACTAAAATAAATAGTATAGAAATAAGAATTTAACACACAGTAAGAACTAATCTACATAGATTCCAAAAAAGAACTTTAGAATCTAAAGACTAAGAAATATAAACAGCTAGATTAGAATAAGTGCTAACTAAAATACCAATATTACTAAGCTAAACACTACTAAAATAAATAGTTAGCTATAAAATTACATACTAAATTAATAACTAAGGAATATTTCTTAGGATGGAAGTGCTAAGATTATAGAGAAGAAATAAAAAAAGAGTATAAAGTATTATTATAAAAATAATATTAACTCTAGTAATACTCTATCTACGGACTAAAAAAGAAAACACTAAAGAAATAACTGCTACTTAGGAGTTAATAACTAATAAAAAACTAAAAGGCTAGTAAGTAATAACTATACTGCTAGAAAGCTAATTTAAGGTTAAAATATAAAAGTTATCACTCAACTATACACGACTTAAATAAAGACATAAAAATAAGCTATATATAGATATATATATTAATAGCTTTTAGACGTAAGCACTTATAAACAGCAGAGCTAGTAAAACACTTATATTAAATAAATAAATATAAAGATACTATATCTTAACTAGAGTTTTAAAGAAACCTGTAAGAGTAGTATATGTAAATAATAGTCCAGCAATAGTTAGAAAAAATCTAATTAATTTTAAAATAAAGAATATAACTATTAAGGTAACAGGTTACATAGATAACTGCTATATTAAAATTATAAATCTAAGTAATAAGAATTTTATATTAGGATAGAACTAACTAGTATAATAGAACTTATTAATTAACTAGAGAATAAAGTTTATAGAAATTAGAAAGCACTACTACAGACAAACGTAAGCTATAATATAGATAAAGAAAATAATTCTTTATAATACTACGTTTATTATGCTAAACGAATACTAGAGGGAATTTAGAAAATAGTTCTTTAAAAAAGCTAAAGACTAATTACTAGAATACTAAGACTAGAATTATAAGATCACACTTAAAGAGAGAACGGATCTAAAACTAGGACTATTATACTAACTATCTATTAATTAACAAGAGAAGTTACGACGATATCTGAACGAAAACTTAAAAAAAGAATATATATAGAAAAGTAAAAACACTATGGCATCACCAACACTTTTTATACTAAAGAAAAATAGTAAATTAAAGGTTATGTATTAACTATAGACACTTTAATAAAGCTATAGTAAAAAAATTATTACTCTATACTCTTAATATTAAAACTTATAGATAAACTCAGAGGAGCTAAATAGTTTAGCCTTTTTAATATTAAAAATAAATACTATAAAATATAAATAGTTAAAGAACACGAATAGATAACTACACTAAAAACAAAATATAAATTATTTAAATATCTAGTTATGCTATTTAGACTCACGAACGCACCAGTAACATTCCAGACAATTATTAACTATATACTAAAAAAATATCTAGATATATTTATAATAGTATATTTTGATAACATGCTTATATACATAAATAGGACGCTAGAAAAATATATTAAGTATATTAGAAAGGTACTACAGAAGCTTAAGGAACATAACCTATATATTTAAACAGAAAAATATATATTCCATAAAAGAGAAGTTAAATTCTTAAGATATCTAATATTCTAAAATAAAATAGTAGTTAACCTGAATAAGACTAAGGACATTTTATTATAGCCTATACTAATAAATATAAAAGAAGTTTATTTTTTTCTTGGATTTACGGGCTTTTGCTGAAAATTTATTAAGAACTATTTAAAAATCATAATACCCTTAACGGAATTACTTAAAAAGGACTAATAATTTAAGTGGGAAGCTAAGGAAAATAAAGCTTTTATAATTCTAAAAAAAAATTCTAGGAACTACTAATATTAAAGATATTTAACTTATGACTTTAAACGGAGATATATGCGGATATATTAGATAGAGCTATAAAAGTCATCTTACTATAAGTATAAAATAATAGACATAAATATTTAGTAGATTTCCTATCTTATAAACTTATAACTACTAAGTTAAACTATAATATTTATAATAAAAAACTATTAGTAATAGTTTAAGTATTTAAAAAATGGAAATATTACTTAGAAGGAGTTAAGCACTAAATTATTGTATATTTAAATCACAAGAATCTAACGGCATTCATAATAATAAAGAAGTTAAATTAATAATAAATCAGATAATAGGAATTAGTTTCTATATTTAATTTTTAAATATTTTATAAAGTAGGAAAAGAAAATATAGTAGTTAATATACTTAGTTAATAAGCAGACTATATAAGGGATATACCGGAAATTCATAATATAATACTTAAGTAAAGACAGGATAGATCCCTGGGAAGCTTATAAATTAATATTAAATACATAGTCATTATCAAAAACACCTAGAAAAAATAAATAAAGAAATTTAATAATAGATAACTACTATGGAATCTGGACTAAGGGATAATCTATATACTAGATAAATTATAAACTAAATTAATTAAAGACTAACATTCAGCGGAAATGTACGGATATTAGGGAATTAAGAAAACTATAGAACGAATTAACAGACACTTCTAGATTCCGGGAATCTAAAGTAAGGTCAGGAAAATTCTTTCAGAATGCATTAATTATAAAAAGAATAAAGTATTAAGATATAAAGAGTACGGATTTATGTAACCTATACCTTCACTAAATCTACTATAAGAATTAGTTATAATAGACTTTATTATGGGAATACCGACAATCACTATCTAAAGAGGTTAATAGTATAATATGATACTGGTTATTATTAATAGACTAATAAAGTACGCTTACTTTAAACTAACCTATATAAAAATTAAAGTAAATGAATTAGCTATATTGCTAATTAAAATTTTAATTACATGATATAAAATACTATAAGAATTTATTATAGACAGAGATAAATTATTCACGTTAACATTCTAGAAGACGTTTATAGAGTAACTAGGGGTAGAATATTGCCTCTTAATAGCATTTCACCTACAAACAGATAGATAAATAGAATAGATAAACTAAATATTAGAATAATACCTATAGATATATATTAATGAATTATAAGATAATTAGATTAACTTATTACTAATAGCTGAGTTTACATATAACTCTGTAAAGTTATTAATAATAGGAAAATTACTATTTTATGTAAACTATAGTTATGAGTTTATGGCTTATTGAGAACTATAGAAACTAGATAAGGTATCAGAACCTATAAGAAGAAAAGTTAAGAACTTATAACTACTTTATAAGGATATTATATAGAAAATCACTTATAAAAGTAATCTTAGTAAATAAATTAAAGACAAATCTAAAGTTAAGGGACCAACCTTTAAAGAGGGGGATAAGATTTTCTTAAAAAAGAAAAATTTAGAAATAAGACAACTATCATGAAAACTAGATCACATCAAATTAGGACCATTTAAGGTTAAATGATAAATAGGATCTATAAATTATAAACTATAATTACCTAAAAACATAAGAATTTACTTAGTTTTCTATGTCTTTAAACTAGAACCAGTATTACGGGATGCTAAACTATAGACAAAACTTAAACTCAAGAAAGACACTACTAAG
Organism: Zopfia rhizophila CBS 207.26; assembly: GCA_010093925.1. Classification (NCBI taxonomy): domain Eukaryota; kingdom Fungi; phylum Ascomycota; class Dothideomycetes; family Zopfiaceae; genus Zopfia; species Zopfia rhizophila. The sequence goes on along the minus strand of ML994613.1, from coordinate 1,178,222 downwards.
TATGAAGTTTAATGGATTTTAGACTACTAATAGTTTAGGTATTAGTAGAAATATTTAGTTAGATAAAAAAATTACAGACCTGAGGATAACACCTGGAAGCTAATTAGAAACTTAAAGAGTAGTTTAGAGCTAATTAACTAGTATTACTAAAAGAAGCAATAAAGACTTACTCTAAGACTAAGTCTAAAACATAAAAAGAATATAGAATGTTCTATTTAAAACTAGAGAAGGAAATAGTATTAGATACTGTAAGTTATAGTATACTAGATTAACTCTAATAAATTTACTTCTTTTTTATTGTGTGAACTTTATTAACTGAGGTAAACTTATACTAGAATATTTTCTTTTTCTAAGAATCTATTTAAGCTAGTTACTAATAAAGACGTAACTTATGAGAATAAGCGGCTATTATTTTTTTTTAAGCTTAATAAAGTTACTCCTAGAGTTTCTTCTTATTGTGATTAAGATAGTTTTACTTAGGTTAAGTTATAATAAGATTACACTTCACGTTCTAATTAATGTACTTAGAGTAATAACTAGAGATAGAGTTTACTAAACAGCAACGACTATTATCACAGTAGTGAGAATAAGGTAATAGTATATAATAAGGTTTATTATAGATCTGAGAAACTAAATAGTAAGTATGTATTAGAGATAACTTAAGACATGTCATTATTAGAGAGCTAGGTAGAAAGAAAAGAGAGTTAAAAGTCTTATAATTTAGAACACTAAGTAGAAAACTTACTACCTTTATACTACTTATAGAAAGAAGAAACTATCTTTCGGGACGAAGACTTAAAAGAGAGGGATAGTATTATAGACGGTAATAATAAAATAGCTATACTTAAAGAGCTAAAGGAATTAGCTATAATAGCTAATAAAGCTCTAAAATAGAAACGTATATTTAAGTTAGAAAAGAAGAACTATAAGTAGATATAAGACGTACTAGTATAGGCTAAGATACGAGCTAAAAAGTAAGGATAGAAATATAGAACTATGCTATAGGATTAGAAGCAGTCACGTACGTGACTAGGATAAAGTCTTAGCAGATAAAACAGATAAGGTAGGTAATAAACTCATTTTTATTATTTTTTTTAGTAGTATCTAATATACTGCCGGTAGGTATATAATGTACGTATAAAGGGTTTCCTATAAATATAAGACATAGAACGGCTTAGGGATATTTATAATTTTTTATAGTTACTCTAAAATCAAGATCTTATCTTTAAGTTGAGACTTGAACTTGAGTGAAATAGTTTAACACTATCTTATTAAATCTATTATATATTTCTCTTTCTATTTTATGATAAAGCATAAACTCTTATCTGTTAAACTTAGGGTTATCTGTTCCAGATACGGAAAGAGCTAAAATTCTATTAGAATATTAGTTAGAACAGAGTCACTAACGTGAAACATACTATTAAGTAAAGGCAACTCATAATATAAAGATTATGTATTAACTATAAACATTTTAATAAAGCTATAGTTAAAAATCATTACCTTATACTACTAATATTAGAACTTATAAATAAACTTAGAGAAGCTAAATAGTTTAGCCTCTTTAATATTAAGGATAGATATTACTAAATATGAATAGCTAAAGAACACGAATGGATAACAATATTTAAAATAAAATATAAACTATTTAAATATTTAGTCATGCTAATAGGACTTATAAACGCACTAGTAATATTCTAGATAATTATTAATTATATACTAAGGAAATACCTAGATGTATTTATAATAGTATATTTTAATAATATGCTTATATACACGAATGGAATGCTAAAAGAATATATTAAGTATACTAAAAAAATATTATAAAAGCTTAAGAAATATAAGCTATATATTTAGATAGAGAAATGTATATTCTATAAAACTAAAGTTAGATTCTTAGAATACTTAGTATCTTAAGACAGAATAGTAATTAACTTAGATAAAACTAAAAATATTCTATCTTAGCTAATACTAATAAATATAAAAGAAGTTTATTTTTTTCTTAGATTTATAGTTTCTGCAGATAATTTATTAAGAACTATTTAAAAATAATATTACTTTTAATGGAATTATTTAAAAAAGATTAATAATTTAAGTAGAAATAACGCAAGGAAGATGCTTTTAAGATACTAAAAAAAATATTCTAATAACTACTAATATTAAAGATATTTAACTTATAACTTTAAATAGAGATATATATAGACGTATTAGATAGAGCTATAAGAGCTATTTTATTATAAGTATAAAATAATAAATGTAAGTATCTAGTAGATTTTTTATCTTATAAACTTATAACTACTAAGTTAAACTATAATATTTATAATAAGAAACTATTAGTAATAGTTTAAGCATTTAAAAAATAGAGACACTACTTAAAAGAAATTAAGTATTAAATTATTATATATTCAGACCATAAAAATCTAACGGCATTTATAATAATAAAAAAGTTAAATTAATAATAAGTTAGATAGTAAGAACTAGTTTCTATATTCAACTTTTAAATACTTTATAAGTTAGGAAAAGAAAATATAGTGGTTAATATACTTAGTTAATAAACAGACTATATAAGAGACATACCGGAAATTTATAATATAATACTTAAATAAAGACCAAACGGATCTCTAGAAAGCTTATAAATAAATATAAAAACTATAGTCATTATTAAAAACATATAGTAGAAATAAATTAGGAAATATAACTATAAACAACTATAATAGTATAAAACAGGAACTATTTTTATACTAGAAGTATTATAGACTAAACTTATTAAAAATTAATACTCAGCTAAGATGCATAGACATTAGAGAATTAAAAAAACTATAGAATAAATTAACAGGCACTTTTAGATTCTAGAGATATAAAAAAAGATTAGAGATATTCTTTTAAAATGCATTAAGTACAGAAAGAATAAAGTATTAAAATATAAGAAATATAGACTTATATAATTAATTTCTTTACCAGACCTATTATAAGAATTAGTTATAATAGACTTTATTATAAGAATACTAATAATAACTACCTTTAGAGGTTAATAGTATAATATGATACTAGTTATAATAGACTGACTTATAAAATACGCATACTTTAAACTAATATATATAGAAATTAAAACTAATAAATTAGCGATATTGCTAATTAAACTCTTAATTATATAACATAAACTACTATAGAAATTTATTATAAATAGGGACAAGTTATTTATATTAATATTCTAAAAAATATTTATAAAAAAGCTAGGGGCTGAATACCGCCTCTTAACAGTATTTTACTTATAAATAAATAAATAAACAAAATAAACAAATCAGACATTAGAATAATACCTATAAATATATATTAATAAATAATAAGATAATTAGATTAACTTATTACTAATAGCTAAGTTTATATATAACTCTGTAAAGTTATTAACTATAGGAAAATTACTATTCTTTATAAACTATAGATATAAGCCCACGGCTTATTAAGAACCATAAAGATTAAATAAAATATTAAAGTTAATAGGAATAAAAGTTAATAAATTATAATAACTTTATTAGAAAATAGTAGAAAAAATCACCTAAAAAGAAATCCTCAGCAAATAGAAAAAAGATAAATCTAAAATTAAAAAACTAATTTTTAAGGAGGGGGATAGGGTTTTTCTATTATAAAAAAATTTAGAAATAAAATAACCATTAAAAAAACTAGATCACATTAAATTAGGACTATTTAAGATTAAAAGATAAATAGAATCTATAAATTATAAACTATAACTATTTAAAGATATAAGAATTTACTTAGTTTTTTATATTTCGAAATTAGAACCAGCACCACTGAATGCCAAACTATAGATAAGACTTAAATTTAAGAAAGATACTACTAAGTATAAAGTCTAATAAATTTTAGACTACTAGTAGTTTAGGTGTTAGTGGAAGTATCTAGTTAAATAAAAAAGATATAAAACCTAAAGAGAATATATAAGAGCTAATTAGGAACTTAAAGAATAGTTTAAAGCTAGTTAATTAGTATTACTAAATAAGCTAGTAAACGCTTACTCTAGGAATATATTTAATAAATAAAAAAAATAAAAAAAATTTTACTTAAAATCTAAGAAAGAAGGTAAGCTGATGTTGGATACTATAGATTATAGTATATAAAACTATATAATTCTAGAAATAAGCCTCTTCTTTCTTAAAAGCTTAGATTTTATAAATTAAGGTTATTTCTTAATTAAACATTTTCTTCTCTTTTAAATCTATTTTGGTAAGCTTATGATGGAGTTAATAAACTTAAAAACAATACTTTTTCTTAAAATAGTAAGACTTAGAAAGGTTATTCTTAGCTTTTTAAGCTAATAATAAAGCTTTTTTTTATTATAATTAAGATAATCCTACTCTAGTTATAAAATAATTAAATTATATTTTATATTATAATTATTATAAGCTGAGTAGTAGCTGGAGTTTAGGCTTATAAAATAGTTATTATCTTAATAAAAACAATTCAAGCAAAGTATCAGCATGTGATGGGGTTTATTATAAATTTAAAAAATTAAATAATAAGTATATATTAGAGCAGACTTAGGACAGCGTATTATTAGGAAACTAGATAAAAAAAAAAGAAGTTAAGAGTCTTATAGTTTAGAATATAAAGTAGAGAACCTGCTGCCTTTATACTACCTATAAAAAAAAAACTATCTTCTAAAATAAAGACTTAGAAGAGGGGGATAATGTTATAGATAGTAATAATAAAGTAAACTATACTTAAAAAGCTAAAGAAACTAGCTATAATAGCTAATAAAGCTTTAGAATAGAAATATATATTTAAGCTTAAATAGAAGAACTGTAAGTAGGTATAAGATATATTAGCATAAACTAAAGCATAAGCTAAAAAGTAAGAATAAAAATATAAAATTATACTAATAAATTAAAAGCATCTACTTATGTAACACTTAGTAGTTAGAGTTATTTAAAGTATTTAGCACTTCTAATAACTTAAATAACTTAAACAGTATTTAATATACTAAACACTGGTACAGAATGTACGTATGGAGGATCTACTATAAATATAAGACATCAGACAATTCATAATTACTTTTAATTTTTTATAGTTACTTTAAAATTAAGATTTATATCTTAAGTAATATAGTTTAATACTATCTTATTAAATCTTAACTTATTATATTACTTTCTTTTTATCTTCTTACTAAGTTAACTAACTTCTACTAAGTCTAACAAGCTATCTAATTTAGAAGTAAGGGAATTACTAAGTAATTACATCAGCAGTTAGACGGCTTATTACTAGTATAATTTATATTAGTAAGTTAGTAACTTGTAATACTATCTAGCTATCTAGCTATCTAGTTATCTAGCTATCTAGCTATTTAGCTTGTGTTAGTTATCAGCCTTTATATTACCTATTTTCCTTATATAAGATTCTCTTTTTAGTAATTCCTCTTATAACCACTTAAGTCCTGTACGTAGCAACTAATCTAATTTTATTATAGATTCGGATATTACTGCTTATAGTTTCTTATAATAGTTATCTAAAATAACACGCATAGCTCTTCTAAGCTAATAATTAATTACTAGTAAAAGTTAAGTTTCTAGCTACTTTACTAATTTATCTATACTAAAGTAGCCCTCCTTTACAGTCGTATAATCAAGATATTTATAACGGAGTGTATAGGTAGGTAGAATAGACTAGGACTTACCGTACTACGCTTTGCTAACTTACTAGTTCTCATACCCTATAGGTCCGTAAGCGCGGTGCCTTTAGCTGGTCTTTTTATTAAAAATTAACTTGTTAATAAATACTATCTTATCAGCGACGTACTGGGTGACTGCCTTATAATAGTCATCGCGGAGCTTCTTACTGTAATTTATAGAGAGTAAGCGTAGTGTCTTTCTATTCCATCCTTCTGCCTATAGCGCTTGAGAGATTATTGACTGACTAACTGTAATGCCTCACTCTGCTATTAACTAGGCTACTATCTTATCTTGGTGTGGCTGTTTATGCTCTATTGGCTTGTTGAGGGGCGCATCTCTGTTAGCCCGCGTGAATTTTGAACGCCCGCCGAAGTACTCAAAACTTTGGCTTGTGTATTGCCCCGTACGTTATCAGGTTTCTATGGATATTGTATACTATTAAGTAACTAACGCCTGCGCGCTGCTCTATCTCCTTAAACGGAGTACCGAGCATAAGTAGGTGATACACCTGGGAGCGCTTATGAGCGTACTGCTGACCATGCTTTGATGAGATAGGTGTAATTGGCGCGTTTGAAAGAGGTACTCGCGGCAGGTTAGGACGACGCGTGCCTACGGGGGCTCTACTCGGGTTTACGGTGGCTAACGTGGCCCTACAACACCAAAAAAAGCGTTAGTGTAGGCCTGTACACCTATCTCTACAGCCTCACTTACTAGCCGACGGCCTTCGCCCATGTACGGATCAATATGCTCTCTATTCACAAAATCTCTGATTTTGGCGGGGTTTTGGGGTGAGATTCGAACGATTGACATGCGCCAAGATTTTCTCGAATTCTGCATACGCTAAATGACTAACCAGGCATCGGTGGCGCAGCGGTGATTCATCGGTAAAACCGTCCCACGATTTCACCAACTCGAATGTCGCAGCCTATCTCTTTCTTTCACCACTACCTCTTTCTTTATAACCTATCTACCGCGCTTTGTCCCTACATACACCTCTCCTTTTTGTATACATTTCCTCTATATAATACTACAGCACCGACCGGCGACGCGGTCCCGCTTTCAACTCCGAACCCTGCTCTAGAGACGACTTTCGTGTGATACCACGCCAACAACAAGATGTTGAAGATATGGTCTATGGTGAGCCTGCACCTTCTCGTCTGCCCAGAACATATCAGGTGGCTATTCCTATCCGGTTTCGTGTGCTAACACCTACGGCAGAAACAGAAACAGCAGCAAGATGAAGCTGCAGCTGGGGGCACGAAGAAAAAGAAGGTCACGGCTGCACAACTACGAGTCCAGAAAGGTAAAAGAATCCACATTTCATGCGCTCCATACAATATTCCCTCATCAAGCTTCATAGGCCATGCACTCACTAGAACCCCACCAGATCTCTCTGAACTCTCTCTCGGCTCGACGATGAAGACGCACTTCGAGAACCCCGACGATATCCTGAACTTCACACTGACGATAGAACCCGATGAGGGGATGTATAAGGGCGGCCGTTTCGTTTTCAACTTCAAGATCAACCAGAACTTCCCGCACGACCCTCCAAAAGTCAAGTGCACGCAGAAGATATATCATCCAAACATCGATCTGGAGGGCAATGTGTGCCTAAATATTCTACGGGAGGACTGGAAGCCGGTGCTCAATCTGAACGCTGTTATCGTTGGACTGCAGGTTAGTGATCTAATACAATTAGGATGAGAGTCATTGGAAGTGCTGATGTATAACAGTTCCTCTTCCTCGAGCCCAACGCATCCGACCCACTAAACAAGGAGGCCGCCGAAGACCTAAAGGCCAACCGTGAGGGCTTCAAGCGGAACGTCCGCGCATCACTGGGTGGCGGCACCGTCAAGGGACAGACCTTCGACCGTGTCTTGAAATAAACACGAGGGGAAACGAGAATGGGAATAATGGTTGGAAGAGGGGCATGATTTACCATAACTTTTACTACCAGCGTGCATCTGTCATTTGGGCGTATACAGGAGCGAGGCGTCGGCATGTACAGGGTTTCATCCAAGCTTCCTAAGATTCCGATACTCTCAATATGACTGCACACCTGCATGATGAGAACGGTGCATATTTCGGTTGGGTAGAATGAAGGTCTAGAAGAAGTTGTGTGTACGATGGGTGACCTTTTTCTCTGTGCGACGCGGAGGGACCTAGATATACGAGCCGCTGTGATGTAACGGTTTCCCTCTCTCTGCTTATTTTAGAATGCATGGGCATTTCGGAGAGATCATTTTTCTCCCCGACACGTGATTGTTTTCCTCTGACCGCCCACCCGCCGATGCCGGAATTTGGGCGAAATGGCAGAAAGCTCGGACGTTTTGCAAAATCTAGAAACTCTAAGACGATGCAAGATCAAATATAAGCACCCACACTGCCCGCCCCAAACACTCTCACTCCAAGATACCCTCATACAACAGACTCAAAATGGCTTCTCGACCTGCTGCTCGAGCTCTCCGCCAAGCTGCCAGGCAATTGGCTGCTCCTGCCGTCCAGAGACGCACTTTCGTCTCAGCTCTCACTGCTGCTCGAGCTGGTGTCGCAGCTGCCCCCAAGGCCGCTGTCACCCCCCAATTCCTACAAGTCCGCGGTGTGAAGACCATTGACTTTGCTGGCACCAAGGAGACTGTCTACGGTTTGTTTTATCTCCTGTGTTGAGCGGACAGATAGCTAACTCAGTAAACAGAGCGAGAGGACTGGCCGAGGGAAAAGCTCTTGGTGAGTCAGCCACCAGCTCGATGCCATCCATTACCTACGAAAAGAATATTTAATTGACCGTTAAGCTCAGGACTATTTCAAAAATGACACCCTCGCCCTCATCGGCTACGGCTCCCAAGGCCATGGCCAAGGTCTGAACCTCCGCGATAACGGCCTCAACGTCATCATCGGCGTCCGCAAGAACGGAGCTTCGTGGAAGGAGGCTGAGCAAGATGGCTGGGTACCCGGAAAGAACTTGTTCGATATCGATGAGGCGATCGGCAAGGCTACTATTGTCATGAACTTGCTCTCCGATGCTGCGCAGTCGGAGACGTGGCCGGCTATCAAGCCTCAACTGACCAAGGGAAAGGTATGCAGAACCATCCAAACCAACCCAGACGTAATTACACCGAGAGAGAGCTAATGGTATATATTTTTTAGACCCTCTACTTCTCCCACGGCTTCTCCCCCGTCTTCAAGGACCTCACCAAAGTCGATGTGCCTAAAGACATCGACGTGATCCTCGTCGCGCCTAAAGGATCCGGCCGTACAGTCCGCACTCTCTTCCGGGAAGGCCGCGGCATCAATTCCTCCGTCGCCGTCTACCAAGACGTAACCGGTAAAGCCGAGGAGAAAGCCATCGCGCTCGGCGTCGCCGTCGGTTCCGGCTACCTCTACAAGACCACCTTCGAGAAGGAAGTCTATTCCGACCTGTATGGCGAGCGCGGTTGCCTCATGGGCGGCATCCACGGCATGTTCCTTGCTCAATACGAAGTCTTGCGTGAGCGTGGACATAGCCCTAGCGAGGCGTTCAATGAGACAGTTGAGGAGGCCACTCAATCCCTCTACCCGCTCATCGGTGCGAACGGTATGGATTATATGTATGCGGCTTGCTCGACTACGGCGAGGCGTGGGGCGATTGATTGGAGCAAGAGGTTCAAGGATACGCTTAAGCCTGTCTTCAATGACTTGTATGACAGTGTCCAGAATGGAAGCGAGACGAAGAGGTCCCTCGAGTACAACTCACAACCAGATTACCGTGAGAAATATAAGAAGGAGTTGGAGGAGATTGACAACCTCGAGATCTGGAGGGCGGGTAAGGCTGTGCGCTCTCTCCGTCCTGAAAACCAAAAGTAATATCCTGGCTTTGGACAGGGTCGATGGACATTCACAGATGGCAGCATCGGAGGGTGGTTGTTGGTGAGGAGGGAAAATAGTTGATGTATAGGTTATCCTTTCATTTTACGGGCTCTGGCGTCTTGATCTTCGACGTTTTGGCGCCCGGATTTTTCAACTGGTTTCTGGCCTGAAAAGTCTGTCCTTTTCAAAATCAAATGATACCTTCATTCGATCTTGGTCTCATACATTCGTGATGTTTTCATCTACAGGCGTCATTTTACTTTCTTCGCTTCCTTTATCCCAACCCAGTCCTCCCAAAGCTCCTTCGGCGTCCGTCCTTCGCTCACAGCTTGAAGTCCAACAAGCCTTCCAACAAACCCTGCAAAAAGCAAGACAAAGCCCGTCAGCGCCCATTCCCCCACATGCGCAAACCACATTCCTATTCCTTGGATCCACTCCTGTCCTTCAAACTGCTCTCCAAAGAAACTCCCGAGATCCAACAATACAGGCAAATTATCGAGTTCCAAGAAAATGATAAATAACTGTAAGCTCATCCACCACTTCCCCAAGGCCCGTCTCAACACCCTCCCTGGCCTCGGATCCGGAGCTTTATCGGGGTACAGGAGGAGGTTATTCAAGTTCCAGAAAAACAACGCCTTCTCTCCATCCCTTGGCTCCGTCCACTCCTCAACCACAACCTCCTCATCCAATTCCCTCGGACTCGGCTTCATCCTGTGAAGAGGTACACCAAGCTCCACCCTTTGTAAATGCTGCTGTGCACGGCCCCAGTTATGTCGCACGCCCTTATCCACTCTCACCGTTACATCCCCTCCCTCTTCCGCATCTCCCGCGGAAAGAATTTTTACCTCGTTGTTTAAGCGGAGGTAGATGGAGCCGTGGAGCAGCCGGAGATATTCGGTGTGTGTGGTGTGCCAGTGGAGACCTGAGGTCCAGGTTGAGTCCTTGGGGATGGAGATTGTGGTGGTGTGGGTGAGGGGGGTGATGGGGATATGATATGCGACTGCCGAGTCACCTTCGCGGAGTATTGTTTGCGTACCTTCTGGTAGGGGGTCTAAAGGTTTTGGGGTTGGAAGGGGAGGGCGGCGCCACTGAGTCCGCATTTTGGAGTAAAAAGAATGCAGTCCGGGTTGAGAAGCTGGGTTTTCAGGGTCGGGAGGATATGATTTTTATATTTTTGTCGGGTATTGATGTAGCTAGGTTGTTTATATGGCATTCCTGTGCTTGCGAGAACAGCTTGCCAGAAGTTGGGGATGCCTTGGAGTCGATTTGATATCTCAGTCTTGCTGAATATCAAGGCGGAAGGGTTCCGCGCTGGAATCTGGATCCTTTGCCAAGACATGTATTTATTTGCTGGTGAGATTACTGGAGTATGGGGAGAGATGGTATTGAGAAGTGGCCTATTAGAGAGGAATATGAAGGAATTGGTTTAGAAGCACTCTTGGGTGATCGATGAGTGTAATCAAATTGGTCTAAAAGGATAGTTCTTCTACCATGGGATGTCGATAGTTTAATGACCTGTTGTCCCGCATCAGTGATCAGTGAAGCTCCTGTGCACTTGGGATTCGACTACAATTTCAATACAAGTTCCGCAATTTCTTCCGCAATCCCCTCTTTTTGCGAGGACTGCGTCCCTTGACTACACTACTATCCCCAGAGTTCGTTGGCGCGTCATCACCACTATGCTTCTTACTTCCCCTTCACCTCAGACTCCTTCTTCCTCAAACCGATTGTAACGTGTCCAGGTGTTTCGCTCGGGGATCTCCTAGACTTCGGAAATGACGGCAACGTCTCTCTTCCGACTTCCCCCGGTTCTTCCTCCCACCATTCTATGGCTCCCTTCCTTTCCTCTCTTCTCTCCGCTATCGCCTCAGTCGCGGTCCAACGAGCCTTCAGATCCCATTTCAATAAGCCGTTTAAGAACATAATCGTCTTCTCGCCAGTCACATATAAAAGCTTCTTCCCAAAATTCCCAGGACGCTCTGGTACCATGCCTATGCCCTTCCAGCGCTTCCAGCCTTCCAATTCAGGGCATCCCATCTTCTCCAATTCGCAAAGTTCTCCTTCCACTGGTTCCTAAATGAGCTTAATGATAAGGTCCAGCTGATGCCTGTTGCCGCGATCGCCGGGTAGAAGTGGGTCAGTAGGAAGTAGCTGGCCGATGGTAAGGCCTGCAGCCCACATATCGACGGCCGTAGTGTAGATCTTTCCGCCCAGGAGGACCTCCGGGCTGGCATGCCAGAGCGTTCCGACTTTAGGAGTGATAGGGCGTTGGGACTTCTCGAAGGAGCGTGACAACCCGAAATCGGCAAGCTTGATAACGCCGTTACCTGTTAGAAGTATGTTTCAGGGTTTAATATCCTCAGATATGTTAGGCGCAAGGCGCACGGCGCGAGGTGGGAAGTGAAGGGCAGGTGCGATTGATAGTACCGGTGGATTATGTTGTTTCTGTAGAGGTACTCGTGGCCGGTCAGGAGTTGTTTAGCGAGACGTTATACTGCGGTTGTGTTAGATGGCGGGTGCTCTTTAGGAGTTATCATGCTGCCTTACTTTGGCTCAAATTGTACTGCAGCCTGTGATGATCGAGTGTGCGGGCTAGATCCTATTCAAGCGCAACATATTCCTCTCTTCTTCATCCAGTTTCAGGGCAAACCAACCTCCTCACAGAAGTCCATGACCATGTATGTCTTCTGCCCTCGCGCTTATAGCTATGTCCAGCACATTAATAATGTCCTCATGTTGGAGGGAGCGCAAGATAGATATTTCGCGTATTATTGTGGAATTAATGCCATCTTCGGATTCTCTGCTTAGTATTTGTTTTACAGCGACGATGGCACCGGTAAGGGTGTACCGAGATCGGGTCACAATGCCGTACGCTTGAGAATACGTCCTACAGTCAGTAATGACATGCATGAAGCATAAATAATGACTTGGGGGCTTCATATTCTCCGATCTGATTGAGCGTAATCCTTGATAGAGCGGCAATTGCCTGTGGCGTGAGTGGAATCGATGGTAGCATTGGCGTCGGGGACGCACCCAACTAGGGTTGACTTGGATTTAAATTAAGAGCCTCTCCTGTCACGGACAGCCATTGGGGTTCACGGTTACTCATTGCTGCAGATCGTTATTTAATACAGTACACACCGTTGTACAAAATATATGTGATGTGGTGGGATGTTGGAGAAGCAGAAGTAAGGGGTCATCTCCATGTATGAGCACGAGGCTCGGTCCTCCGCAGATGAGGTCACGCCTTCCCTGATCGAATTGCCGAATCATCTTCCATATCCTCCCTCCCTTACGCCAACATCCTGTTTTATCCCAGCAGAAGCCAAAAGTCCATGGGTACTCACCTAGATGCTAGCAGGAGTCCTCTGCTCCTCGAAGCACTACCTCGCCTTGCATATATATACTTACATTGTCGGTGAGGGAGCCAAATTCACTTGGCTTCATGACTACCACTGAGCTGAATATCTAAGTCGATCCCACTATCTCTTTAGCAATTAGTTCACTGCTTGAGACACAATACACGGATTGTGGCCAACCCTAGCCTATAGGTTTCTAAGCACAAGGGGTAGTTCACCATGGAGCACTCCGAGTAAGTTCCCTTTCCCAATCCGGTCGATCATCATTGGGCTGGCAAATTTCCTATGCTAGGGCCTAAAATCTTAAGCCCTATCTCATAACCCGAATTCTTCTGGTTCTTCTAATTCTTCTTATTCCATCGATTTTTTGCTTTGCTCTTTATCCTGAACCCCATGTGGTGTCAGTTTTCAACCTATTCAACCCTAAAAGCTCAGACGGTTACTACCTAACCCTCCTATCCCATATCCCAAAGCACTTTCATTAGAACGCTGTACAAAACTCTCCAAGAAACTCAAAACCCAACCCTAATATCCCCAGGTCATCCACCGCAACCCATATCCCAGCCTATCCTGCTCCCTCCTCTGATCCCCCATCACTCAAGAACGAATTCGACTCCCACCTTCAATCCACGGTCACCTCCCTCAAAAACGACTTCGTCTCCGGCGCCCGCGCAATGGCCGATTCTTCTCTCTACAACCTCTCAACCTTAGTCTCCCTCGCCGCAGCCACCGCCAGCACCAAAGAAGAACTATGGGATGGGGCTCGACACGCCGCAAAGCAACTATCTCTCGCCCGCCCCGCCATGAGCGCCGCAATCACGGCGTGTCTTTTGCGCGCTTTATCTAGCATCCAGGAGACCTTGTCGAATTCCAGTGAGGAGAAAAGCGAAATGAGCGTGGAAGAACTCGCACAGCTGGCATTGAGCACTATCGAACGAATCTTGGAGGAGCGGAAGACGGCATTTGAGAAGCTAGGAGAGAGTTTCAGTTCATGGGTGACTCAGCGTTACAACCTCACTCAATCCTCCTCACACGAACTTCGCATTCTTACTCTCTCGAACTCGAGTTCCATCCGCACGGCTCTCTTATCCCTCCTTTCCAACTCCCCAACCCTCACTCTCCACCTCACAATCCTAGAATCCCGTCCCAGGTTCGAAGGCGCGGACATGGCGTTGGCATTACAGAAAGCTGCCCCAGACCCCAACAAGCTCAAGATCACACTTGCCCCAGATTGTGCTGTGGGGACTGTGAGCAGCAATATTCAGATTGTCCTTCTAGGGGCAGACAGGATCACATCTTCCGGCTCCGTTTCGAATAAGGTTGGCTCTCTAGCCGCCGCACTCTCCGCAAAACATCATAGTACCTCCACGCGCGTCGTTGTTGCGAGTGACATTGACAAGGTAGTAGCACCAGGGGCGGAGGATCATTTAGAATCCCATTCAGCAGAGGAAGTCACAAAGGCATGGTCAGCAGACACAAGAACAAGGCTAGGAGACAAGGTACAGGTGTTTGGGGAGTGGTTTGAATGGGTGAATGAGGGGTTGATTGATGTGTACGTTACCGAGAAAGGAGCGTTGAGTAAGGGAGAGGTGGGGAGATTGGGAGAGCAGGTCGGAGCTTTGGAGAGAGTTATTTTTGGAGAGTAGGGGAGATAGGACGAGGTTATTGGGAAAGGGAAGGTGAGGTTGGGGTAGGCGAATGTGTGATGAAGTCAAAGATATGCTTGACGGAATGGGTAGGGACTCCTAGTTTTAGGAGGACTCCCACCCCAAGGGTCTTTCGAGATGGAGAAAGATGCTCTTCTCATCTCCATCGCCCACCTCCCCTTCCCACGCTATCGCTTCTTGCTTCAATGACGATGATCGTCTTCATCTCTTAAGCAGCGTGGAATACTATTTGACTACTGTCGATGTGATTGATTCGGTCCATGGCAAGACATTCGTGACCTCACCATTCAACAGTTGTTTTACACTCCTCTCTAGACCATCACTGAGCTTTTGTGCAATTCCTTTGTCCCATCCCCGCTGCTTCCTTTTCCGGTCCAAGGCCTCCCCGACCCCCAAAGGATCCTCTCGCCAAAGCCCATAGCCAAACCGTTCTTCTCCTTTAACCGTATCGTCATACTCCACACTCGACATCGCCGGATCAATCCCTTGAACTCTTATCCTATCAACTGGCCACCTGATTGCGGGCGCGTGCAGGTCCAAAAACCTCTTCGCTTTAAACGCATGCGTGATCACACGAATCCGTTTTGGATAGGCTCCTGTCGTTCGCCAGAAAAGTAAAATACTAAAGAGCAGGTTCTGGAATGAGTCGGTCGCATGCTCTTCTAGTAGGATCCGTCCATCGTCAAACAGTTTCCTGACGCGACCGCCGTGTTTGTGGCCCTCGGATAAGGCCTGTGCGAGTGCTGCGTTGTAGTATGAGCGAGCCTCACTGAGAGAGGTGAGAGTTTTCTTTGTGACACCGCCGCTGAGGACGAGGATGCTGGTGTCAGCCCATGAACCAATTGCCAGTACGTCAAGGCCCGCTGATATGTGAGAGAGAAAAGTCTCATGCTCGCCTGGTTTCCCGGTCCTTGGATCGGACTTCTGGAAGGGAGCGAGGTGCCAGTTGCGCTCGTCGTAGGGAGTGCTGAGAGGAAAGCTGGGAGAGGAAGCATTAGGATGAAAGATGGCATGACAACAGACAATAATCAGATTATCGACGCCGTCAAAGCTCCGCGGTGGTATCGCATGATGTGGATGAGCGAAGTTCGGGATATTAGTTGATTGGTGTCCGTTCTCGAGGTCTTGATGCAGCGCGGATTCATATAAGGCTGGGGCGGCTGAGTCAAGCCTCCCGGTCGATGCAGAAGCGATGGAGTGGTGGTAATTGGATTTAGGTAAGGTTCTAGAAGGTGTGGCTAGGTTCATGGAGATTGAAGGATCCGGTTGCCGGAAATGATAGGTGGAAGCGCTGGGTGGTGGCTGAGAACCGTTTGAGGTCTCGGTGCTAGTGGTATCCGGGGAACTGCTGCAGCCGCAAGACACCAGGTCAGTTGAAAGTGTCTTGACAGTACGAGAAAAAGAAAGACAACGTGAAGAAAAGCTGTTGAGGCGGAGGTGATGGTGATGCAAAAATAGGAAGCGGTGCTCAAATGCCTGCCCCCGAGGATGCATCGCCGCTACCGTCCCGACATCCAGCAGGTGGAGAACACAGGATATGAAACTTTGCAGCATTTAAAGAATCCGAAAAAGGAAATTCCTATTTACACCAGCCACAGCAATGGCGATGTGGCAATCTTCGAAGCAAGGCGACCGAGTTACGAGAGAAATGGCACCATCATGGCGGTGTGGTTCTTTCTTCAGAGCGGCACACGGCTGACCACATCACTCTTCTCAATACCTATTGCATATCTTGATGCCTACAGTTTGCTATGGATCATGGGGCAGTCTCCCCTTTTCGGGAGGAAAATGAAGAGACCAACCGGCGGATCTTTCCTGGGATTCCGCCCCCGGTCTCCAAATTTCGAGGACCGGGAGAGTGGGGATTGCTGACGTCCTCTGGCCTTCTTGCGGACCTGAGATATTCGGTGTGCGAGACGCGAATTTTACGACACGTTGGCCGAGTGCAAGGGATTATAGAGTCGAATATGGGTGGCCGTTTACAAGGAGAAGAGAGTAGCCACGGTACACATCTGAACATACCTTTCCTCGACCTCAGCCCAGATCCAGCAAGTCAGAGTCCTCTTAAGGAGAAAATTAAAATAAGCTTCGGGCTTGGAGAGCTCCGGGAGCAACAGCATGCTAGACTCTGAATGACAACGACAAGAGGCTCGCTATGCTGTTCTGGTGGAGTATTTTAAAGGCTGGAATAAGGTGCGTGAGGCTGAGCGTGGAGTAAGCAATCATGAGATGATCTTGGCTTGGTGCTCACGGCATACCCACCCATGCAGTCGATGCACGCTGTCTTGTTGGCAAATGGCTGAATAAGGCGGTCTCTAATTTTAGAGCTATTTCCTCCACAGTCTAGCTACGCCACAGGTTACCAGAGGGAACCACCTGAAAGAAGCTGGGTCGTGTGGCCACCGCCGCCGGTTTTTCTGCTGCAACACCAGGGTGCGTCACTTGACAACGATCGTCGGTCGATTTAATAAAGGACGAGGCTGCTCTTGACATTCTTTACAGTGCATTTTGATGAAGGACCGGTCGTATTCTATTGCGAAACAAGGAAAACAGGCTGCGCAGCGAATAGCATTCCTGTCGCGTTTCACTCTCAGCCAGGCCGCTTACCGTTCTCCTTTCACGCAAGCCGCGACCATCCCAGCGCCAAACCCCTTGTAGGTTGAGGCGCACCTCCACTCCTCCTCAGCTCTGCTCAGACACTTTTCTTTGCACACCTACTTAGCATCCACCAACGCCCGCCTCAGCTCGACGACTTCTCATTTCTTCCATCATTCCAATCCATCAACCACCCCATCACAACACCTCTTCCCTCGCCTTCCGGTGCATCGTCCTTGCATAGCTGCACGTCATGGCGTACCAGGGCCCAGGAGGTTACGGAGATCCTCATTCAGGAGTGCGTCCCACATCTCACGCTCGACAGAAAATCTTTTACTGACATCGAAACCAGCAGTACGCCGACCCACATAATCATCGTGGCTCCGACGACGATGAAGTTGGCCGTTCGCTGCTGCACTCGAACCCCACGGGTGCCCACCCCGGCCCCTTTGATGATCACCAGGGCATCTACCACGGTGGCCCAGAGGTTCGGCCACAGTCGACCTACAGCTTGACCGAGACGTATGCCACGGATAGCACGACGACTCGATATCCCGGACAGCACCATGATGGCTCTGATGTCTACTCTGCCACGGGCGGTCACTACGACCCCGCCGCAGACTTTGGCGTCCCACACCGTGTTCCCTCGCCCTATGCGAGGAGCGAGACCAGCTCCACAGAGGCATGGCGACAGCGGCAACAGCCTGGTGGTGCGGCTGCTGGGGGCCTCAAGCGTGGCATGACCCGTAAGGTCAAGCTCGTGCAAGGCTCCGTCCTTTCCGCCGATTATCCCGTTCCCAGTGCCATTCAGAATGCCATTCAGGCGAAGTATCGCAATGACCTCGAGAGCGGCAGCGAGGAGTTCACACACATGAGGTGTAAGTTTCCCTTTTTAGTTTGACGCGTGTGGAGCTAACGGCTGTCAGACACGGCCGCTACCTGCGACCCCAATGACTTCACCCTCAAGAACGGCTACAATCTCCGACCTGCCATGTACAACCGACACACTGAGTTGCTTATTGCCATCACATATTACAATGAAGACAAGGTTTTGACTGCACGAACCCTCCACGGTGTGATGCAGAACATCCGTGACATTGTAAACCTGAAGAAGTCTGAGTTCTGGAATAAGGGTGGTCCGGCCTGGCAGAAGATCGTTGTCGCCTTAGTCTTCGATGGTATCGACCCCTGCGACAAGGGTACCCTCGATTTGCTCGCCACCATTGGTATTTATCAAGACGGTGTGATGAAGCGTGATATTGACGGAAAGGAGACCGTTGCTCACATTGTAAGTGGCCAGAGCGGCTAAAGTGGCAACTGCCTGTTTCACTGACATTTTCAAGTTTGAATACACAACCCAGCTGTCAGTTACTCCTAACCAGCAATTGATCCGCCCCCACGACGACAGCGCCAGTACCCTTCCTCCAGTGCAGATGATGTTCTGCTTGAAGCAAAAGAACAGCAAGAAGATCAACTCGCATCGCTGGCTTTTCACTGCCTTTGGCCGCATTTTGAACCCTGAAGTCTGTATTCTCCTCGATGCCGGTACCAAGCCTGGTGCAAAGTCTCTCCTCGCGCTCTGGGAAGCTTTCTACAACGACAAGGATCTTGGCGGTGCTTGCGGTGAAATTCACGCTATGTTGGGTAAGGGTTGGAAGAATCTGCTCAACCCGCTTGTTGCTGCCCAGAACTTCGAGTACAAGATCAGTAACATTCTCGACAAGCCTTTGGAATCGTCCTTTGGATATGTCTCTGTGTTGCCTGGTGCTTTCTCAGCTTACCGATTCCGTGCCATTATGGGCCGACCTCTAGAGCAATATTTCCACGGTGATCACACTCTTTCCAAGATGCTTGGAAAGAAGGGTATCGAGGGTATGAACATTTTCAAGAAGAACATGTTCTTGGCCGAGGATCGTATTCTCTGCTTCGAATTGGTCGCAAAGGCTGGCTCCAAGTGGCATTTGACATATGTCAAGTCCTCCAAGGGTGAGACCGATGTGCCCGAAGGTGCTGCTGAATTCATTGGCCAGCGTCGTCGTTGGTTGAACGGTTCGTTTGCCGCCAGTATCTACTCCCTGATGCATTTCGGACGCATGTACAAGAGCGGGCACAACATTATCCGCATGTTCTTCTTCCACATTCAGATGCTTTACAACACGTTTACGGTCTTCCTCTCCTGGTTTGCTCTCGCTTCTTTCTGGCTGACAACTTCTGTCATTATGGACCTGGTCGGTAATCCTAATCCTGACACCAAACGCGACGCTTGGCCTTTCGGTAACACTGCTACTCCGATCTTGAACACTGTGCTCAAGTATCTCTACCTCGGTTTCTTGATGCTGCAATTCATTCTTGCTCTCGGTAACAGGCCTAAGGGTTCTCGATGGACGTACATGACCTCTTTCGTCGTCTTCGGCTTGGTCCAGTTCTACATTATCATTCTCTCGATGTACCTCGTAGTCCAGGCCTTCACAAGCCCCACAGCGGTCGAGCTCGACGACAGTTCTGCCAAGAATTTCGTGGAATCCTTCTTCTCCTCAGACGGTGTCGGTATCATTATTATCGCCTTGGCTGCTACTTTCGGTCTCTACTACGTCGCCTCCTTCCTGTACTTGGATCCCTGGCACATGTTCACATCTTTCCCACAATATCTTCTCATCATGTCTTCCTACATTAATATTCTTAATGTCTATGCTTTCAGTAATTGGCACGACGTCTCCTGGGGTACCAAGGGTGCCGACAAGGCCGACGCGCTGCCTTCTGCTAAGACAGAGAAGGCAGGAGATGGTAAACACACTGTTATCGAGGAGCCAGATCTGCCACAGGCCGATATTGACAGTCAGTTCGAGGCTACCGTGAAGCGTGCATTGGCACCTTACGTTCCCCCTCCTGAGGATACCGAAAAGACGCTCGAGGACTCGTACAAGTCTTTCAGGACCCATCTTACAACTTCGTGGATTGGCTCCAATGGTCTGCTTGCTGTTGTGATTACCCAAGACAACTTCAACCGGTTCGGTTTCTCCGTAAGTCTAGCCTCAAGTCATTCCACAAATTAAGCAGCCGCTAACCTTACAATAGTCTAACGCCACAAAACGTACCGCCCGCTTCTTCCAGATCCTTCTGTGGGCCACTGCTTTCCTTTCCATCATCCGTTTCATTGGTTGCTTGTGGTTCCTGGGCCGCAGCGGTCTCTTCTTCTGCGTTAGGAGGAGGTAAACAAGCCAACCAAATCATGTCTCTATTCACGCACTCCACAACCCGATTCAAAACTCATCTTCCACGGCCTTGTGATTTAGTGCTTTGATTCCCCTAATCCTCAATCGACATTCTTGGTGCCGGCGTTTCTGGTGTGTGTTTGTCAGCTGGCTGGGATGCGTGGCCGCCCCCCATTATTTTGGTAAAGAGAAAAACCCGAAGAGTAAGACGGGAAGATGAGAATTGTATTATGCAAGCCAGCACTCATTGTTTGTTCTCCCGCGCCCCTTTGCGATTCCTCTAGGATTTGGACAAAGATATGTCGTTAGCAAATAGAGAGCAATCTAGGGTTTTAGTGAAGGTGCAAAGGGAGGCAAAATAGTGCGTGTGTGTTTTGATGAAAATGAGGCGGACACTTATAACGGGTGTAATTCCTTTTTATCTTTTCAAGTACCCTTCTCGACTACTAGAATGAATTCAAGAGTTATACATTATTTCCCTGGCCTTTGGGTCTTCGTGATAGCTTTTTATGCGGTTTTTGATATGGTCGCGTCGCGCAAATAGGTTTTTTAGGTTGAAATAACAGCGATTGAGATTCCAAATTATTTTTTTTTGGGTTTTTTGTGGACGCTTCTGGCACTTCATATCTTACTAACCCAAGACGTCTTTTGCCGATTGGGCCTGCCGAAAGATGTCGTAATGGCGTCGCGGAGGATATGTATCCACGACAAGCTTTCCAAGGGAGGTTGACGCGGCTGATAGACCCACATGGTTCAACGCATAGCGCAAGATTCACGAGGCCCACCAAGTTAACGACTACCAACATCTCACACGGAGCGCATTGGCTTCCGTGGAGCCTTTGAAGGCAGGAAAGAGGACTCAGAAGGAAGTAGCAATGGCGTTATGGAAAGTAGGACGAAGCTGATATATGGCTGACAAGTCGTCTCCTTCGCTTCTCACTAAGATAGGTCGAGGCTAGTCAAACAGATGGTATAGCTTACTGTTATCAACTCTTAATCTCTTCCCTTCAGTCATACTCCAGACATACAGCCAGCTTCACTGACGTCCCTTTTACCAGATACACCTCCTTCGAAGCTGCCAAGCAGGACTATGGCATGAAAGAACAAGTATGCAGTGACACCAGTATGCTACATGAGGGCGGAAGGAAAGTGCTAGGGTACATATTGACACATCTCTGTTTTGGTTGCAGGCTAGTCGGATCTACAAAAGGATCAGCATCTACACCAAAATTACATCCAACTAGACGGTTCCAATCCATAGTCATCCATCTAGACAGGTACCGCAAGCCCATCCCCCCTCATATCACTTGCCCCACTCCAAATCTTAACTCCATCATCCTCATGCAACCTAATAATCTGTCCACGACCAAACAAAGCCCTTTGATACCCACTAACAACCTGAACATTATGACCCAGCTGCCTCAACTCCTCAACAACCTTACTATCAAACCCTTCCTCCAAATAAATCGTCGCATCCGTGATTTTCCCGTCACGCCCCGGCATCCCTCCCCCAATACAAATCCGCGGCGCATCCAATGCAGCCTGAGGATGGAGTTTGAAAACTAGCTGGTTGAGCAGTACCTGGACATGTCCTTGAGGCTGCATAAACCCGCCCATAACGCCGTATACACTATGCAAACTCTGGTCTTCCGCATTCGTTATTAGCGCCGGGATAATTGTGTGATAAGGTCTCTTCCTTGGTTCCAGCGCATTCGGATGCCCTTTATCCAGACTGAAATTCGCACCGCGGTTTTGCAGCGTGAAACCACAGCCTTTGGGAATAATTGCGGTGCCGAAGCCGCCATAGTTGCTGTTTATGAAGGATATTGCGTTGCCATGTTGGTCGGATACGCAGAAGTAGACTGTGTCGCTTTGTTGGTGGGCCGGGGAGCCGTGGACGGAGGAGGAGTGTGCTTTTGAAGGGTTGAAGAGTTTTGCGCGTGAGGCGAGGTAGGGTGGGGAGATTAGGTCTGTGGTGGGGACGTTGGAGATGTTGGGGTCAGCGACAAACCAGTGGGCATCGGCGAAGGCGATGCGGAGGGCTTCGATGATAGCGTGGAGGTGAGAAGTGCTGTTGTGGTCTTTCTCTGACCATTTTGGGATTTGGCCGGCTTTCTCGAGTTCTTGGAGGATGCCGAGTGCCATGAGAGCTACGATGCCTTGGCCGTTGGGTGGGTGCTCCCAGAGTTCGATGCCGTGGCCGCTGGTACTGTCGCCAACGCCTTGGCCAGTGTACTTGACGGATATGGCGTCCACGGGCTCGCTGCCTGCTTCGGCGTGGTGCTTTAGGTCGTCGAGAATTAAGCGGCCGCCTAGATCTGAGACTACTTTTACAAGCTGCTCAGCGACTTCTCCTTCGTAGAACCCTTTTTTGCCATGCTTTGCAAGTAGCTTGTATGTGTTGGCTAGGGTGGGGTTCTTCATGATTTCACCTGCTTTAGGAGCCCTGCAGCCATCTCGTGCGCTTGGGGCTTTTTTCAACATCTCAGATCCATTTGGAGAGGCTTTCCTAATAGACTCTTCACTAGCGGCCCACTGTTTCAGGGTCAGTCTGGCAATGTTCATATTAGCCTGAGAAGAAGTCTCACGAATGTTGCAGAGAGTTCAGAGACCGGAAATCCCTTCTCTGCCAACTCAATTGCTGGCGCTAGAACATCCTCCATAGTCACGAAGCCGCTCCCAAACCTCTCTACGCAGTCGACCCAACCAGCCGCGGCGCCGGGCACCGTGACTGCATGCACACTGTCCATTGGAATATGCCCAAGCTCGCCATCTGGGATATTGAGGTCCTTCCGAATCTGGTCGATGGTGACATTTTGACCTGATCGACCGGATCCGTTCATGGCATGCACTTTCTTGGTCTCGGCATCGTAGAATAGACAGAACATATCACCACCGATACCGGTGGATCCTGGTTCTGTTACATTGAGTCCTGCGGCAACAGCGACTGCGGCATCCTGTCAATTGTTAATCTACGATGTCAACATGAGTGTCCTAGTTTACGTCATACAGCAGCATTTCCACCCTTTTGTAGAACATTCAAGCCTGCCGCAGCAGCCAGCGGTTGTGTGCATGCTATAATGCCCTTTGTGCTATGTACAACAGAACGACGACTAGGAAAGTTGATGAATTGGGGATTTGGGGAAGGATAGATGGAGTTCGGGCCCATTATTGGTCGTTGCGGTACCGGTCTACGTCGTGGTCTTGGGACTTTATTAGCATGCGCTGAATTTAAAATCCAATGCTGAAAATATGAAATATATAGAGTTCATACCGTAGAATTGGGGGGATTCACTATAATATATACTGTCAGTGAGTCAAAGAGAGAAGTTGATGGTGGATACTCACGGAAGAAATGGTGGCCGTCCTAACTGCCGATTTATCTCCATTAGGGCAAGCATCTAATCTTCCGCACTTAGAATGTTCATTTCGAAGTGGTGAGGCGGTTGTATATTGAATTGTTGAAGATTCCATTGCAAAGACGTTGAATTAGAAAATCTGGCTTCTCTGTTTGAGTGTTGAAATTAAACGGAAGCCTCAGGCTGAGAGATTGTATAAAGCACGTGATTAGGAGTTCGCCAAGACATGTGAGTGGAGCGGAAATGGCCCCGCCCATGCATCCTCATGTCCTAAATTTTTGTCGTTCATAGGCTGCCATCACAGAATTATGCCACCGACGCCTTGGGTATGCCGCACATGTCTTCTACGTATTGGAAAACCGGCCCTCAGACAATTTTTCAGATTTCAAAGCACTTGTAGGTCAATTGGTAATTTTGAACTACTTTCAGAACATTCCTGATGCTTCCTGGGCAGCTTCAACACCAGAATCCATACCACCAGCACTCCTCTCGCGTGCACGCAAAATTGCAGATGAACATAAGGAGTTGACGCAGAAGCTTGCCAATGGCTTTGATACACGCGCAGCAAAGATATTGGGCGAATATAGTCCCATCGTGAATGCCCTGAAAGAATGGGACAAGGCAAACGAGGTCAGTAGAATTCGGGATCCAGCAGTAGCCTTGTCGGTTCCATATTTGAATACGCGTGCTGAAGGACATATCAAGTCTCTTACAGAGCTCACATCGCTAATTCACGATCATACAACCGACCCCGAACTCCTCGCTTTAGCTTCCGATGATCTCGGCTTAACGCGAACGCTGCTAGCAAACGCCTCACAGCGCCTCACTACCTCTGTCGTCCCCGTCCACCCTTTTGCTCACCTCCCGTGTCTCATCGAAATCCGCCCCGGCGCGGGAGGGTCCGAAGCTGCCATATTTGCAGGTGACCTGCTACGGATGTACCAAGCCTTCTGTAATCGCAACAATTTTCGATCTACACTTTTGAAGTATGAGAATGCTGATGGAACCTCAGAAGCTGGAGTTCCACTCTCCGAAGCTGTTCTGGAAATTGACTCGGAGAATGCATATGGGGTGTTCAGGTGCGAAGCAGGTGTACACAGAGTCCAACGAGTTCCAGCAACAGAGAGCAAAGGACGAACGCATACAAGCGCGGCTTCCGTGCTTGTGCTGCCTAGTTTACAGGAATCAGCATTGGGCGAAGAAGATTTTGAGAACCCTGAGAGTGACTACTATGTTGATCCGAAAGAGGTTAGGGTTGAGATTATGAGAGCCAGAGGCGCTGGTGGTCAACATGTCAACACGACAGATTCTGCTGTGCGACTGACGCATATCCCAACAAACACTGTGGTGTCCATCCAAGATTCGAGATCTCAACCTAAAAACAAAGAGAAAGCGTGGCGGCTGCTTCGGTCCCGCTTAGCGCAAGCGAGGAGGGAGAAAAGAGAAGAAGAAGCAGTGGCGATGAGACGAAGCGTGGTAGGGGTGGCAAAGATGGGACGCGGGGACAAAGTGAGGACCTACAACTGGAACCAGCAACGCGTGACAGATCACAGGAGTGGGACGACGGTCCATGATCTGGACGACGTGATGGAAGGTGGCGAGACACTTGACAGGGTCATGGAGAGCGTAAGAAGCTGGCTGATGGAGAGGGATGTGGAGGCACTGATCGCCGAAGAAGAGGCGGATGAGAAGAAAAAGTGACGAGCACCAATTGCTTCCCCATCTTCGTACCCCCTTGCTTGTAAGTTCCAATCTTCCTTTCCTCCGTTCTACTTCTCTTTCAACGACAACGCATTGTTCCGCCTCAAGCAGACGCTTTAATAGTGATTGGACTCCCGTACCACGGGAGTTTTCTGAGCTTCTTCCAATCTTTCGTCGCTGTCAAATTCCTGAGAATTACCATCATTCACACAACTAACGAGCAAATCCATAAGGCTCCGCGGCATCTGCAATCTGTGTCTCACGCCTCTGTATTGTAGCACGGAAGCGGAGATCAGTGCTCATCCGCGCTCTGTATCATATCCTGTATCTGCATGGTTCCATGATACCCAATCTTTGTACAACACAATCAATACTGTATTCCAATTAGCTCTAGACCCCTGACTCGCCTCGATATATTACCGGAATCAGACCGACAATTACCGCAACGACCCGCATGCCAAAGACTGCGAGACTGAGATCCAAGACTTTGGTTTCTGTTTACTGTGGCATCGAGTGGGTTAATTGTATAGGACTACAAACTACGGCACTACAACGCAACGTTCCCTTTCGTGAGCAAATACTTCAGGGATGGGTAGCAGCTGATGTGCAGTGGAAAGAAAGCCCAAGGTTCGAGCGATCCGCTCTTCACACATATACAGACACCTGGCGAAGAAATCCTAATACCTAGTGGACGCGAACTATATGCGTTAAGAGTTCAAGATAACAATCTAGAAGATCAATTGCACCACTTTGTTTTTAAGAGTACGTACACGGCGACCTGAAGTTACATTCGCGACCCATATTAAATTTAGTGTGTTCCAACCCCAAGGCTAACCAGAAAGAAGAGTTCGATATTTTCTCCAATCAATCTTGGACTTGCTGGGTCATCATTAAGGTTGAGTGCAAAAATATTGCCAATTAGGACAAGTTGAAACCATGCAAATGGGAGGTGGTCGGAGCGTTGACAACATCATTCCTCCCGCCACCATCACTTCGCTATCGCATTTTGACGTCCTTCGCCAAGCGCCACAAACTCCAGATTTAGACTTCTGGTCTATGGTGGCGGTATTGAATTTCTGGTTAAGCGGCCCCAGCCCGCCACGAACAAACTCCAAGAAGCGCTGTAGTCAAGATCTTCAGGAGTATGAAGCCCCGGTGGTGTAGAACATACCAGTACAGTTGATATATGATTGCCAGTCTTCATCCAAGCAGCAGGAGATCTCTGTACTTTAGTCCTGCCTTCTTCATAGCCTCGCTTCGTCAAGGACTACTCTTTCTGTGTCTCACATCTGTCCACAGCAATGGCTACTTACTCAAAGGATTACAGAATTGAGAAGCGGGAAAGGTGAAGAGAGTCCCATGTTCATTGAGAACGCTGATGACTCGTCCGGCAACACCTCCCTGAACCTTGAAAAAGAACGTACCTTGGAAGGAGTCGACATCCAGAATCGAGCAGCATTCAAAGGAGATTATTCTGATGGCAAGGTTAAATGGCATCTTCACAGTATATTTGCCGCCATTTTCCTGGCCGCCCTGCACACTGGTAAGCGCGCAGACCTATCATTTCCCGGCTTATCAACAATGCTGACCCAAATACAGGCTCACAAGTCGTTCTGTACTTTACCGGAGGCTCTCTTATTTTATTGAATATACCCTCAACCTCTCCAGGGGCTCCGTCTGGCTTCCCACTGCCAACATTCTTGCTATTGCTGCTGCCTGTCCCTACGCTGGCTACTCACAGGATCTTTTTGGAAAGCGGTACATTGCCATCTTTGACTCATTCTGCATTTGCGTTGGATGTCTACTACTGGCAACCACCCAATCTTTCGGCCAGACGCTTGCTGGAATGGCACTCTCTGATCTTGGTGCAGCGATTGGGGAGTCGACTGGTCTAGCTGGGTATTTTAAGCCAATTGTTAGGTACCGTGGTTATTCCCTTGCTCTTGCTGGTGTCCTTTCCATCACCTGCCTCACACTATTGTAAGCATTTTCAAATCCGGCACGTTTTCATTGCTAAGAATAAACCAGCCTCGTTGCCCTCCAATCAGGCGGTTACACTAACCCTTGGAGGAGTGCATACGTCCCTTGCACTCTTCTGTTTGGCCTCCTCACCGTCGCCTGGTCGTCTATGAATGGAAAGGAGCCAAACACCCTATGGTTCCAGACGAGCTTTTCAAAGGACAACAGATCGTTGGTCTCGCCTATGTTATAAAGTTTGCGGCTGGGATGGATATTTTCTCAATTCCAAATTTCTTCCCCATCACCCTCTCCCCGGTCTACGAAGCCATCCCGATGCAGATTGGCCTCAAGGGTCCTCCCCCTGCCTTCACAACCACTTTTGGTGCCATTAGTTTCAACACAACACTTTCAGCCGTTCCTACACGAAGCCGAGAAACCCTTCTCGTTGCTCTCTTTTTCATGACGGCGTTCGGTGGCTCCCCGGCAGCAAGTACACCTGAGGATCCCAAGTTAACGTTTGTACTTGGTTCCCTTGCTGCGTTCAGAGTTGGTGGTGTGCTTGTCCCCGCCACTACAGTGGCCATGATTGTCACCCCAGATGCTCTCATCACTGCCGCAGCCGCTCTTTCCCTCTCCACCCGCACCGTCGGCGGTTTAGTCGGTTACTCCAACTACTACAAAATCTTCGCTACTAAGCTTGAACAAAAGCTCCCCGCATACGTCGCCCAATATGCCATCAAGGCTGATCACCCTCCATCGTCCGCTGAAGTATTTGTCGGCACGTCCTTGACTGTACTAGAGAATATCACGCAGATTAAGGGAGTCACGCCAGCGGTGATCGCAGGAGCCACAAGGGGTACGCAGTGTGCTTATAGTCAGAGCTTGAAGTATGTCTGGTTCACAATTATCGCGTTCGGAAGCATGGCGATCATCTGTTGCATTCTTTTACCCAGTACGAAGAAATATCAGACCAACCGTGTCGCTGTCCAGATTTGAGCCATCATTCCGGTTGTTACGCCTCGATTTCTCAAGAAGCCCATACCGGCAGCTTCCTTTGTTTATGGGATAAGATGCACCGGCATGAGTCGGGAAGCCCGAATGGTTGGCTCGTGTCATGAGACGTCTAAGCCATTCACCATCCTAAGGGTGTTATTTAAGAACCTAAGCGTCCGTTTCTCTGCCCAGACTGACTTCAAGTAGCAAAAAGTGCTTTGATTCACGTTCTCCAATTAGAAGATCATTTTTGCACCCCCATCTGCAGCTACATTCGAAATCGAACCTTTACACTTGGCCACTCAGCATCTCTGAACTCTTCGCTGTCTTTTCTTTTGCCAACTTGCACAGCAATCGACCTATTGACGACGTGGCAAGGCAACTTTTGCGATTCAAGGTCGAGAAGCAGGATAGGGTCTACCATCTTCAGCCGATCCCAGCCTTCTCAATATTGATTCGACGCCTTCATAGCCTCCCGCGCCATCCCGAGTTCATTCCAAATCCGGCCGATTATTTTCGGGGCATTCGCGTTCTTATTCGCCAATTGAGTGTTGAGGATTATTCTGAGGGTGCGAATGGGATTCACTTCTGCCTCGTTTTTCTCGAGCTCCCGATGCATCTCTGTCATCTTGTCACATTCTCAGCCTTGCGGCATCTCTCCACGAGGCCGAAAGGCGACATACTAGATTGAGGAATTTTACTGTATAGCAACCTGAGCCTCGGTGGAAGGCTGATACTGGTGGAGTCAAATTGACGTTCCTATTCAGAAGCTCAGACTCCTCCATAGCCGTTCGAATCTGTTTCATTCCACATTACCAAGTGTGGCATGCATGGCTGCATAGAATGCACGCACCCACGCTCAATTATTATACCATTGGGCTAAACCGATGTTCAAGCCCTCCCTGTGCCGACCTCCCGCTTTTTAATGAATCCACTCCCCATAGACGGTCATCCCCGCCTTTCGTACCTCTCGCAACGGAACCATGGCAGATCCAGCCTTCCTTTATACCTCAGCCCAACTTGGAGATAGATTACTCAGATTGTACAGCCATGACTGCCCTAAGTCCAAGGAATTTCAATATATGGGACGTGAAATCAAAGCCTTCCATTCGTCTTATCAAATAGTTCGACCTTATCTCCATGGGTTATCCCTCTTCATATCCGATGCAGGTTCAGAACTCGTTCACAACGTTCAAGATGGAATTGGGATGATTTGTGAGGATCTCAGCGAGAAGGTCCGAACACTTCAGGAGCAACTAGACGAGGCTACTCGGAGGCATCATGGCTACTTCATGCCCATTTACAGCCTCGGTCGTGCCCGCAGCAAACGTATTCAGAATTTTTTTGAAAGGAACAACTATTCATTAGAGCGCGCCCAAGTACGGTATGGCAACATGTTGCTCAAATTAATATTAGCGGTCCTCGTGTAAGTAGAATCATGGATATATTCGCCTCTCGCCAGTTTTCTAACTCTCATCCACCGTAGATATGCGCAATATATCCATGAGGCGCACCCTGCAGATAACTTTCCAGATGCTTCGAATTATCTTGTCACCGATCTCTATCTTGCGTTGGGCGACATTAGACGCAAAGAGGCTCGTGCAAAAAGAAAGAGAAGGACTTCTGCCTTACCGGTAGAGGCCTCTTGGTGGTGGGATGGGCTTTCTCATCAGCCGAACATGGAGCGGGTAACACCCCTTGAGGAACTTGCACGTATATGGGTTAATCCAGAAGCTCGACTGGCCGCTCAGCCTACCGCTCAAGCCCACGAGTTTCAAATGATAATCCAACAATTGAGGTCACAGAATGAGCAACAACGCACCCGAATCCGAGAATTGAGCGCTGAGAATCAGCAACAAAGCACGAGAATTCGAGAATTGAGCGAGGAGAACCAACGACAAACGGCTAAAACAACGGATCTTCGACAATTAGTAGACGACCTTCGCAGAGATGTTCAAGATCTTATCACCGAATTGAGGAACGAGAGGAACAACCGTCAACAACAAGAGAGGAGTACAAACCGTTACCGTGCCGAGCGCGACCACCTTCAAGCCAAATACGATGCACTTCTTTCCGAGAACCAAAACTTCGGAAGAAAAAGCGGGCGAGCACGACGAGAGCAAGACGAAGTATCTCGAAATCCCCAGGGTGGGGTACGAGAACGCAACAGGTCCAGTCAACGAGATCTCTCGCCACGTCCGCCAAGGACAATGAGGCCTTCCAATCAACGCGATCAAGGCCCTCCCGTGTCATTTGATAATCTCAGGCGATGTCGCAGGTCATCATCAGGTTCGCACAGGTCGCACAGGTCGAGTGGGTCGAGCATCGTCATCGGGGAAGACTCGGGGAGATATCGTTCCTCTGGATCACAGACTCCACCACCTCCTGTTATTCGCCATACAAGACCGTGGCCATCAGACTGAAGTATCGTTACTTTACGACTCTACGACTCGACGAATTTGACGACTTACGATTTCATGATTTCATGCATTACAAAATTTACCGTAGTTGCAGAGACCGCATATACAGAATTCTAAGGGGTGCTTTAGAAGGAATTTACTTGTTCATGGCATAATTTTTATGCGAAAATGAAGATAGTTTTCTTCTTGCCATTCCCTTCGCCTCCCATATTTGTGTACTTCATTGTCTCAAGCAGTGATCTTGCTTCTATCGTCGATTACTATCATGATTCCGTTTCGTCCTCTTAGTAAAGGGCACTTCTATTTGAAGAGAGTTTGATTTCTACACTGATATTAATAATTCTGACAGACTTCTGATACCTAAGAACGACGCGCATATTTCCTGTCGTGCGGAGGTCGACTTGCAAGTCGAGGACGGCGTCTCTCCATTAATATCAGATCTGTTTATAAGAATCTTGTTATCCAGTCTCTCTGATACTGCCTCACGAAAAGGATTGCACAGCTACTTCATTTTTTGCTACCTTCTCATTCTCGAAGTGGAGTATTTGGTTTGGCCATAGGAATGGACGCTAGATGGAGGAACGTGTGGTTTGGCAAAGCGTTAGGCTTCGAAATACCGGTAAGATATGTAGAAGAATCTGGAAGCATTAATATATCCTTATTAGTGAAAGCTGAAGCTGAAAACTTGACTACCCTAGCACAGCGAGATTCCGGTGAGGGGCTTGGGATACTGCGGCATTCAGTTAGGCTCGCAAAAGACTGGTTCTGATTGGCTGCCTCTCTCTCAACCGTTGGCTGAGCTGGTTATCGTGTCTGCGCCCTCATGCAAAGAGATGCAGCAGAATCAAGGCATCAATCTAGGTAGCCATTCACCATTTCAACATGAACGCTTGGCCCCCATATCAGTCTATTGCACCACCTGCGGCTGCCTGTGGGTTGTGTTGCAAGCTTACAGGATGCGAAATACGAGGCTGAAGAGGGGTGATTCTATATAGTCCCTCCAGCATCCAAGTTGCTTCCTCTTCATCAAAGTCCTCAAGAACCAAACGGAGGGGTTAGCTTCCCGATATTCTCACCATGGCCTCATTTGTTCCTCCTATCATCTCCCCGGTTCTGAAAGAAGCGACTGAACTTAAAATCGAAGAACTCAATCGCGCCAAGGTCTCCTTCAAAAACCGCTATTATGGAAACCCGGCCATTCTTGCGGCAGGAAACGACACTTTGAAGAGGGTCACTGCTCTGCTCGAAGAAATCAAGAAGCTTGACCCCTACCTTGAGAAAGATGACGACCTGCCGACTCTGACAAGATATATCGAACAGGCGAGCGACGACCACTCAATTTCCCAGTCCAAACTTTTGAAGTTTGAGAAACAACTTTTGGACAAACTTGCTATCAACGCTCATCGTCTCGATGTCTCCTCACTCCACATCGACCTGTTGAGAGAGGTCATGTACTCAGATGCCTCTCCGGAATCTGTCTCTGCCAAGCTCGAGAAAGCGGTGTTAGATGACGAGTTTGAAATGGTTGAGGAAAGCGAGCTTGAGGCAATCTGCGAGGAATTCGAAAGAAATGCCTTCACTCCGAAACAGACCGATACCGGGGCAATCGAGCAGTTCTTGTCGAGCCTTTTTGAGGGCGAAGCAGGGAAGCAAGCATTGAAAAGACTCCGTGAGGATGTTGAATACTATGGAGATAATGTCATAGACGGACATGAGGAGGTTGATGAAGAGGACCTTGAGTGGTGTATTAAAGATCTGCTTCAGAATGGACTACTGGGTGACGAGAAGAAGAAGGTTCTTCAGGGTTACCTTCAGACGCCGGGAGTCCTCCGCGAACTAAAGAGTACCCTCAATATGAAGTCCGTCCGCCATTGGAACTGGAGAAATCCCGAGAAAGGCCTGGTCATCACTGCGCGTCAAAATGCTGAAGGAAAATACTGCATGACCATCGAAGAAGACATTATCGACATGTTGTTCTTGCATGCCCTCGCAACAGGTTGGAGCACAAAGCTCAAGGATTACTTGCAAGATATCGTCTCCGAAGAGCGAATATGGCTGCGTAACAAAATGCCCTCGCCCGAGGAGATGGAGAAGTGGGAGTATTATGTATTACCCTCAAGGCAACCTAGGAAGGTTCCACGTCCTTCCCATTGCACGACATGCCACGGACCTCCACCTCCACCTCCACCTCCACCGGTCGACTACGGTCCTCCTCCTCCACCACCGATGGCTTGTCCTCCTCCGCCGCCGGCTCCTCAAGCCTGGCGCGTGAAATCGAAGAAGAAGGGCCGGTCCCCTATTATAAACATCAGGGGTAGAAACCTCAACTATGAACGCTACAGCAACTACGTCAACAATTTTTATCTGTCTCGCCTTCCTAGCTGTTATGGAAGCACTCTACACCTCACCCCTGCCCAGGACACCCAGGCACTCTTAATCAAGCATCTTGCAACTGAAATCAATGTCCGTCAAGCGCTGGGTGGTAATGTGCGCTTTATGAAAGCAGACTTTGGCTCCTTCGCCACAAGCCTTCCCCATAGCACGATTCTCGCTGTTCTCAGGTTCATCGGCATGCCGAGCCTCTGGCTGGATGTCTTTACACGCTTCCTCAAAGCACCCTTAAACATGGGTCCTATTATTCGTGGAACATCTGATCAAGTCCTCATCCGCGAACGTGGTCTTTCCATCGCCCATGGAATGGAACGTCTTCTGGGAGAAATTGTGCTCTTCTTCCTCGACTTCACCGTTCATCGAGAGACCGGCGGATACATCTACCGTCACCGTGACGAATGCTTTTTCGTCGGTAATTCAGAGAATTGTGGAGCAGCTCGTGAAGCCATGGTCAAGTTCGGAGATGTAATGGGCCTTTCATTCAATCTGCTCACCGATCCCAATGAAATCGGTAAAACCAGGAGCATCGGCTTCCTTCTCTTCGATCACCTGACAAGCACTTTCCACATTGATGATACTCAAGTGGAGCCGTATGCTAAACGTGTTAAGAAGCAACTCGCTACTTGCACTACTGTCATCGATTGGGTGCGTACTTGGAACGCGACCATCGGTACATATGCCTCCCACCTCTTCGGCCCGCTGGCAAATGTGTTCGGGAAACCGCATCTCAATGCTGTTACACAAGCCTACAATCGGATCCACGAGATTATCTTCGAGGGAAGCAACCTGACGGACCACCTCAAGCAACTCCTCGCCACACATATCCGTCCAAATCTCCCCGATCCTCCATTTGCATTGGAGCCAATTATCTACCTTCCCACTGCGTACGGCGGCCTCGGCGTCAAGAATCCTTACATAACTCTGAATCTAGCTCGTGGCGTCTTGGAGAAGCCCACTTCGGAGATGGAACAATTCCTTAAAGACGAAGAATCGTTCTACAAGAGATTCAAAGAGTGCTTCGACGCCCTCAAGCCCGATACTCGCGAACGCAAACTCGCTGGAGTTTACGGCGAAAACAACAAAGAAAGGATTGGTGCTGCGTTTGATGATCACTCGCCTGATGAGTTCTTGACTCTAGAGCAATTCACTGCTCATCGTGAATCCCTTTCCTACCCCATGCTCCCCAACCCACCATACCCTGCGCCGATTCCCACGTACACCCCGGTCCCGACTTTAGTCTCGACGTATAATAACCTACTAGACGAGCCAATGGATCATATCGACGGGAATGATAGGGTCACCGATGTTGTGATGAGGCTTGCAGGTAAGGATAGAATGAGGCAATGGTGGAGACAGAGTGGAGAAGATAAATGGGTGTTACAACTTTACGGGGAGGAATGTTTTGAGCGGTATGGTGGGTTGGAAGTTTGGCACCGGGAGAGTGTGCCATTGGAGGTGTTGAGGATGGTTAGGGGTGAGGAGGTAGACTTTGATGATGGTGATTCAAGTTCGATTCTCTCTGAAATTTGAGCGGGGATAGAGGAGTAGGTGGGAACGTTGGTGATATGAGAAGCGGATAGTGGATACATTGCTCGGCATAAAGGCTCTCATTTCTTCCTTTAACTTCCCTTCTCAAAGTCTGATTGATAAATTGATTTTATACGTTTCTCTCTCCTCATATATTGACTTTGTTTAAGCGTTGTAATGACTAATGATTTATTGAATCGACAATCATACAATTTACAAGTATAGCCTCTGATAAGAATTAATCACTTACACATCTAACGGTAACCCACTATCGCAATCCCGTTTCGCCCTGCCTACCATTCAACCCATTGTCAAGTTTTGTGATTTATTTACGGAAGTTTACCCTTTTACTGCGTTATCAAGGTTCCCAATTTACACTGACATGCGTCTAACACATCTCCATACAAAACTACAAGATCAGGTCAGATGATCTCTCGCCTACCACCCCACATATCAATCCACGTGGTCCACAAGCAATCAAAGGGTCATATAGACCCCTCCACCTTCCTCGGAAATCTATATCCTTTTATCACTCAGAAAACCTAATTACTCCTGCTTGAACAGCCTTTGAATATGTTAAAATCTCCACTCAAGATGCCAATGACTTCTCCGGTCTAAGAAGGCACAATCCTCCGATCTTCACCACTATAGCAGCACGAGACCAAATCTTGGAATGGCTCTACTGCGTCTCGATCTCTAGGCCCTCCTTTCCGCTCACACCGCATTGGCACCCAAGCAGGACTCGTCCTTGGACCGAAAAGAATTACTCTACTAACACGTAGTTGAACTGAGCAACCGTCGCCACCATAACCGAGGACACGAGATCTGATCTGGTACAGCATCTCTTGCCAAAAAAAAGTTGTTATCGTTGAACCATGCGGGACGCCCAATAGATCCGGGACATGATGTATGCTTGATCGAACCCCCCAACATTCCATGCAGTAAAAACTCGTTGACTGCCCGTGTATGGCCTTCCTGGGAGACCGGCGATTTGTACGCGGGCAAGAACAATGGAGCTCATAAAACCTCAACAAAGTTCCGTATGAGTGAGACTAGATAATTCCTTACATACTTCTCTCGCGGAAGTAAAACGAAACGCAAGGTCTAGTATATTTCTAGTTGCCACGGAGGCCGCTATGCCACTCCTCTCTCACTCCTCCCTTCTAATCTACCTCTCCATTCCACGCCCACTCATCACACGACCTAACCAATTTTGCAAAATTAGTTCCAACGATACCCCCCATCACCAAATGTCTTCTCGTGACTGTATGCTCTAACTTACATATTCTAAGCCTCACTGTAACATTGGAGGGAGAGCGTGCTTGGAGTTTTGGGGAAGAGGGAGAGCGAGGGAAGCGTATAATGGTGGCGAAGTCAAAGTATTAAGAGGCAATTGGCATAAGCCGATAGAAGGGGAGTGGTTTGGGTTTGGGATAATATTAATGGCTATAGTAGCTAGAGAGCCACCAAGTTTGCGGGATATTCTATTAAGATATCAATCATTCCGTGTATGGAAACTATTCTGAGCGAGGAAATTGCGAGGAAGATGAAGTATAGTTTCGCTTTTCCAGTTATCCGGGAGCAAGACGTATATGCGTACCGTGCTTATTCGATTAGAGTTATATTCATAAGACGATCTTGAGAGCTTACCTAGCAGGTCTGCGTTCCATCAAGCTTACGCAGTGCCAATTTTTTTTTTTTTTTTTTTCAATGAGTGAATTTTCAAAAGTTTCACCATAACTGATTATTCTGTGTTCCACATACCATAGACCTCCCTGAAATCGCTCAAGGTCTGCGTGGCGATGCATAAGGTGGTCAGGGGAGGTGATCCTGCACTGAGAAATGACGACTTCTTATCACTTTGTAAACTTTCATATAGTCTGTTTCATTAATCGCTATCTGGATGACTCACGAGGTTTAGCCATGCCCCAATGGCTTCCAGCGAGCCAGTTTGGCCCATTCCATCTAAGTGGCTCTCTCGCCAACTCCTCAACCTAGACTTTCTATGAACTCTCTTTACCGAGACGATTTAAGTCCTCGTTGATGAATTCAGTTGGAGACAGCAAAGCTGTTGAGCCATACACAATCCTCTTTTTCTGCCCGGTCGCCGCACCGCCGGCACTCGACCTTTTACCCCACTCGAGCAAGTTTTCATACTCTTGTATGCTTCCACCACCAACCGTGAATACAATCGCTTCAGAGAAGCCCTGTCTCCTCTGTCCAAAGCTTGCCTCGATGCCCCTGGTGACAGAACTTTGCTGGTTTCGTACTTGGCTCGCAGGCGGCATCGTCCCACGAGCATTAGCAGATCGAGGGTCAAAGTAGAGGTAGTTTTCCGTTTTCGAGATAGCGGAGGACGAGGCATTTTGCGGATCCATGAGAGATTCGGTGATTTTGGTGAGAGTCAGGTCTTTGTTTGCCGGGAGGAAGTTCTTGATGCCGGAGACGAGGCCTTCAAGGTTGGCGCCTAAACCTGCGTCTTTGAAGCGATCGGTGACGCGGCTGGAGAGGCTACTGAACCCTCGGAAGAGCTCGTTGGTATTTTGCGTGGGCTGAGCGGCGGAACCGCTAGACAGCATCATCATGCGTGTCAGCTGACGCACTGTCTTTATATATTTTATTGACGTTGTATTGGCGCCTGCGGCTTCGAGAGCCTGGGTGAACTGCTCAAGGTCGGTGCGGGAGACTTCGTATTCGGTAGTTAGGTACCTGAAATGATATTAGATTGGAAGAATCAAATTCTAAGGGGTATTCACCATTGCAGAAACAATCGAAGCTTATCAAGTGGTTCCGTCCCTTTACTTGCATCCCGTATAGTCTCCAGGAGTTGGTTTTTGGACATCCTAGAAGTGGAAATATGATTAGCATGACCTTCAATAAGAGACGTTCACTTGAGTGGCATATTGGTAATGGCCACGTAAGGCGGAATAGCAAGACGAGAACATGGTATTTGAGCCGAGTTTACGTACTTAACAATATTCTCCTCTAGTTCGAAGAAGTTGTCCAATTGCCGGTCTGTCGGAACTCCATTAGCGCCGATATTTCATATTTGGAAGAATAATTGAAGTACGATAGAAGTATATACCTTTGATTCCCTTAAGTAATGCGCCAAGGATATTCATGTGCATGTCAAGAGTCGCCTTCCGCTCTCTCAATTCTGGTAGGCTGTCGCGATATGCTTATCAGTATATTATCCGAAAATATGATAGGGCGGTGGACGTGAAGGTGCGCTGGAAGCAAGGGAACGTACAGCGTAATTGCAGCTTTAAGATGCGCAGCCGATTGGCTTGTATCACCTTGCAAGTCCTCGAGCGATGATGCCCCGGTTTTTTTGGTGACTTCGGAGGCATCGTCCTTGTACCGCGCTAATTCGGCATCTATATCCTCTAAAAGTGGGGGCAGAATTAGCATGAGCTTTAAGAGGGAACTCTACACCTGATCCCGCTTGGTGCTCTCTATCTCGAGATGCCACTTGAGTGGTATCTGCTTAGGGGTCCCAAGTAGTATTTGTACAGGAAACTTACCAGCCACCTGAGGGAAGGGAAGCGCCGCATTTCGCTGCCAAAACCAGTCCGAAGATGTGAGGTCATATAACTGCGACTTAGATCCTCTCTCGGGGTGTTGCTCGTCGATTGGCACAGACATTGTAATCCTGTTTAGATGCATGGAGAGGACGTCGCATGAGAGACTTTGGTACGTCCACGAATGGCTGAGCATGGGAAGCAAATCTACGTTTCGGTCCACGATGATGAGGACTGGTCTCGAGCCAAGCGCAGCTGATGACTTTTGATCCGAGAAGAGGTTCGTCTTTGAATTTAGTATGTGATCTCGAAGCTTCCTGTCCAGCCTCGCGCTGATCATCTCTGCGGCGCCGCCTTTCGGTGATCGTATAATTGGGATTTGGCTAAAAGTGGAGGTATAATTAGCAATAGCTTCGACAGGGGGATTTGTTATTACTAGAGGCCCTTTGGTACGTGTAGCGTAGCGTAGTTGTGCGTTCCTATCCCAAAACACCACTTGAGTGACATTTCGGTAGTAACTACGCAAGACGGGGACATGGGTTTTGTACCGGGAGCTTACGTACCCCAATGTGACCACCACTGAAAAAAGACCGGAGACAATTCGCTCGACTGTTGAGTCCAGCTCGTCGTCTGAAGTTTGCCCAGAGTTTATTATGCCATAGGTCCCGTTCATCCCAAGGGTGAATAAATCCGGTTCTGTAACGATGAAATTAAGGTACTGGTCGTATATCTGGGCCAAGTGTTCTTGGGTCCCCGAAGCAGCGATTTGTGCGGCGAAATCTTCAAGAAGTGGGCGAGGGATTGAGGAGAGGAAATTTATGTATGCAGGAGAATAGAGGTTTCGCGCGAGGTCGGATGTGATGGTCTGAAGATTGGCAGTGGTCGGCTCGACCAAATACACAACAGGGACCTATTACCATTAGTCTAGCAGAACAACAGAAGTAATTGGGATACTTACGTCGGGGATGGGGTGACGCGTGCTGGAGAGACTTAAGTGTATTGTAACTCCGAAAGTGCGAAGGTCGTTGACTCTGAGGATGCTCGAAATAACCTAAGACAGTTTGTCAGACATTCCACTCTCCTTCTCTTCTAAGGAAGACGTACATCTCGCCCAAGGTCATCGAAGACGAGGACCTTCCACGTTGGCTCACCCGACTCGGATAACAGCACATCATTTACATTATCGTGGTCGGAATCAGCAAGCTGCTTCTCACTATTTAGATTGAGGATTCGTTTGATCGAAGCTGTAGGTACCAGAATGTTAGCTTAGCACAATATATAATAACGGGGCGTGGATTTATTCTAAATGCTCTGCAAATACAAAAGTACTGACCTATCTGTCTGTCTCTAAGCGTCGCCATTGTTTGGTTGCAAGGCTGGCAGCACCCGCCATGCAGGTGGGAGAGCACGATACCGAGACAACGGGCCTGCGAATTTCAATGAATGTACTGAGTAGACCGTGTCTGACTGATTGAAGCAGCCTGCGGGGGGCCACCTTTCACGTTGACGTTTTTCAGAGCTCCACGCTTGACCCGGCTGTGTCCGCTTGGGGCTTAGCGCGGAGCGACTGCCAAGCCCATGGGGCCCTTTTCAAGTCGGCGTCGCTCTCTCTCTCTTCCTCCCTCCTTCAACACACACCCTCTCTCCATCACCCAACACACAAAACTTCTACCTCCCTTTCCCCTCTACATGACACTCCTCAGTGACACCCCGCCCGTTAATAAGGGCTTCTGCTTTTGAGACTAGATCAATTTCACGACACTCGGAGTGAGAGAATCTGGCGTCAAGGTCGGTGGCGGCGGTTGTTGTGCTGTGGGCTCACGGTTGGGAGTGAGGACAGCGGAAGTGACACACATCCAGTTACTACTACTAACACAGCTCCAACGACGACTCAACGGGCTTCTCATCACGAGCTGCTGTTAAAAAATCGAACAAGGCTTAAAGCGGCTTTTCGCAGACCACAGACGACCAGTGCTTTGTCTCAGAAAGACACAGCGCGACGGCCGTCCGGTGTGTGCAGTGAAGTCGCGAAGACGTCAAGTGACGCATTCAGCAGTA
Organism: Zopfia rhizophila CBS 207.26; assembly: GCA_010093925.1. Classification (NCBI taxonomy): domain Eukaryota; kingdom Fungi; phylum Ascomycota; class Dothideomycetes; family Zopfiaceae; genus Zopfia; species Zopfia rhizophila. Next base: position 1,137,936 of record ML994613.1, on the reverse strand, counting down.
AAGTCTCACGCAATAAGAGCGCAAGGCTACGTGAGCCGCTTCATTAAATACCAAAAGGCGCGATTCTGTGGACAGAGGATCACGGCATTTTGGGGAGCTGGACACAAGGAAGGCCTTCTGCAAGCGTCGGGCCAGCATCACCAGTGCTGCCGTACCATCCCCAGCAAAATCTGAGGAGCCCGCGACGGCCTTGGGAGTTCTGCAGAACCAAGGACTCAACATCATCCCACTACGTCCAAAGACGGCAAAATTACTGGCCATTCCTTTCACCGCAAGGCCCCAATCGGTCGGTTTTACGCAGATTGTGAGCTGCAACAGACCCCTTTAGCGCTTAGCGCTCCTTGCTGCCGCTTGGGCCTTGTCTGCATAATCCCCGTTTGTCGGCTCGAGAGACAACAGTGGCGGCACCTTGACCCGCTGGACCAATTAAAGCGGCGCCTGGTGACGGAACAGTTAGCGAACGCCCCTTGTCCGTCACCCGCGGCCAAGCAAAAGCAGTAATGGCTTCAAATCACGTGCCCAATGATCGCCTCCCAATGCAGGGTCAAAGCATTTACACCGACCCCAACTTCGACAACCTCTTCGGCGGCGTGGAGCAGTATAACACACCTGCGTGGAATCCCAACCAACTCAATCACCACTCTGGCCTCGTCCCGCAAGGTGTTCAGACGTCTAGTCCCGGTTCTTGGCACCACAACTCGTTCTCACAGCATGTATACAACCCCATCAACCAGCCTTATGGCCCGCAAAGTCATGGATACCAAGCGACACCCCCCTTCCAATATGGACAGTACGGCAGCCACGGACCTGTTAGCAGCTATTCGCACTCGCCGGCGGTCGATCCCTCCTTGGTCGACCCCATGGCCATCCGCGCTCGAGGCTCCCCCTACCAGATGGATGTTCGCAATCCCCCTCCTCCACAAGGACAGGCCGCTGGCACGGTGGCTCCGCAGGCACTGCAGCAGAGTGCAGCGTCGCTGCCAAATGTGCACAAAACAGCCTCGCCGTTTCAAGTAAGTGCGCCCTTCGTTCTTTCTGAACTGGCGGTGACTAATTTATTCAACTCGTTTAGATTCCCAAGACGACGACAGAAATGTTTTCACAGTCTTCAGCTCCCACTACTTTGGTCATGCAAATGGATGATCCCAAGTATGATGTGCCTAAGGGCAAAGTGTCGGGTTGTTTCTCTGTCATTGAACCCAGTGCCCTGGCGAAAGCCACTAAATCTAGTGCATTGAATAAATTCGTGAATGTGGGTAAAGAGCCTCTGAACTTAGCAATCAATAGAAGTAAGACCATTTTGCCACCCGAGCATTCAATAAGCTCCGCAGTGTCTGACCGAAGTATAGCCGCCCTCCCTCAGTTCCACCCCCGCCAGTCAGTGAATGACTTGAAGAAGCTCGGAGCGGGGAACAAGAAGCTCTTGATGAAGCTTGCCAAGAAGTCTTCGTCCAAAATATCAGCGCTCTTGAAAGGAGCCGTCGCTAGCAAGACAAAGATCGGAGGAGCGGGTTCTCCATCTGCTCTCAAGAGAGAAGTGAGTGATAGCGAGAGTTACACAGAGTCTTCCGATAACGAGAGCGACTATTCCACCAACGACGATGAGCCACCAGAGCCGTCGCCATTGCCTCCCACCCGGCCGGAGGAGCCCGATAAGGCTGTGCGCTACGACATGATCAAAGCGACCTGGTTTCCACGAAAGTCTGCAGTAGGTACTGAGAAAGTACGTACAAGTCTACATGATTTTTGGGAGGTTCTCGGTACCATCCAAAAGCGCTGGATAACCGACACCAAAGCTGTCACGGATGCGGAAGCGGAGAAGAAGACGGGCGACCTACCGGTGCTGAAGAGCCGCGTAAAGAGCCAGCTCGACTTGCTGGAAATTGCACTGAAGACAACTCTAGAATATGGTCACCCAGATATCCTCTACAATCTGGGACATGTCAAACCTTTCCTTTTCCTTTGTTATCGATTTCTGGCGAATCGACATAAGGTGCAGGACTTCAATGGAGCGCTGCCCACAGTGATCTTCGAAATATTAGCTCGTTGTAAAGAGACATTGACTAGTGAAATCTTGGAGGAGACTAGAGTCACTAAGGCGCTCAACTCTCTCAAGAAGAGTGCGAATGATCAGAACAAAGCCCTCATTCAGCAAATAATCGACGGCGCTGCAGTCGGCTCTAAAAAGGCCAAAGTGAGTTCTCCGCCACAGGAAGAAACCCCTGAACCCAAAGACAGCAAGCGCACAGTATCACAGCCTGCAGGTCGTGCGTCGTCTGCAGGTCCTGTTGCGAAATCAAAAATAGCGGAGCCGGCCCAAGTTCCGACGAAGAAAGCTACTACTACAACGACACCCAAGAATGCCACAACGACAAGTGCGGCAACTCAGAAACGCCCCGGAGACAAAGCTGCACCAGCCCCCGCCAAGGCTCGAGGTAATCAAGTGGTCAACAAACCTTCGACGTTCTTCTCGACTCTTAACGCTGCTACCAAGAAGCCCACTCCAGCTGCTAGCACTCCTGTCACCCTGGCTGCAAAGTCTGCGGCTCCCCAGAAGATTACAAATAATACTCCAAAGGATAAGAAGCCCGCGCCAGTTGCTCCAGTGGCGCCAACCAAGCCCAGTTTTTCGTTCGCGGAGACGTTGGCCAGTATTGTGAAACCAAAAGAAGAGCCTGTGGTGCAAGCGAAACCCGAAAAGCAGTTGCCACCAGAAACACCCGAGGAGAAGACAAAGCGTTTACGCAAAGAGTCCCGTAGACACCTGCGCGTCAGCTTCCGCCCCGATACAACCTTAGTTAGCATCAGATACTTTCACCATGATCCGGAGGAAGAGATCGGCCATGATGAGAGCCTAGTTCGTGATGCAGGCGACATTGGTGGAGAGGGCCGCATGTTCAAACAGCACAAAGATATGATGGACTACGAGGATGACGATGATGAGCTTGAACAATCCTATCGCCCGTGGATTGAACCCTCTAGGGTCGATTTCAGTGTTGTGAATGAAGTGGAGCGCCAGCGGAACTTCGAGCCGTATGGAGGTGGCGAGTTGAAGCCCGCTTGTCCTGAAAAAGAAGCCAACCAACGCCGTGAGAACTCAACACTAATGGTTTTCTATACCCACCCCTCGGACATTCCTTCCTCTCCTCGCGAACCTCTCGAGCCTCCTACACAGACATCCGCTCCCGTCATCGAATTTGGCGCTCCCCATGATTGGGTACTTAACCGTGCTCCCAAAGAGCACCCGCCTGCACCCGCAAACGACTTTGGTGCCTTGGAGGCCCTTTTCAAGGCGCACTCTACCAACAACACCGCTCCGCAGCCCGCGGTCACGCAGAGTGCATATACGCCTCAACCAGCTGCTTCCAATACGCCTGACATTTCGGTCATCCTCAGTGCTCTGTCAAATGCGTCTCAACAACAAGCACCCGCTCCACAACAGCCAGCTCCCGTAGCGCAGCCAGCCGCAGGCTTAGATTTGGCGGCTCTTTTGGCGAACCTGGGGCAGGCAGCCACGAGTGCTCCGACTTATTCGATGTCCAATCAAATCGCTTGGCCATTCGCTCAAACCTATCCACAGCAGCAACAGGCGCAAAACAATTACCAACAGCCCCAGCACAATGACTATTCCAACGAAGGAGGCAAGCGCGGACGCGATGACGGCAATCACAATGAACGTGATTACGGATCTTTCAAGAAGCACAGGGGCAACAAGAACCACCAGGGCGGTCCAAAGCCGCACAAAGTTCTCCCTTGCAAATACTTCAGGCAGGGCAAGTGCATTAAGGGCGATGACTGCACTTACATTCACGACCGGAACTGAATAGAGGCGCCCAGCTTCTCCGCGCGTTCCCCGTACCGTTTTCAACGCGAACTACCCTGTTGAATGTTCCAAACTCAAGATCCACGACAGTTGCTTACAAGCTGTGGCAAGTTTGTCGGTTTGGGGCTTTGTATAATTTTTTTTTTCATTTTCTATTTACGACTCTCTGCATGCATATCCGGCGTTCGGAATTGTCACCCTTTTGGTACCATCTGCATAGGGAGGTGTCTATAGGTCATTGGTGGTAAGCATCGGGACGGCGCTCGGACGGCTGGAATCCCTGGGGATTACCCTCTTACGAAGATTTTAGGGTTTCATAGTTCATGAAATTTTCGTGAACAGGACAAAGAAAAGTTATGATAATCAATTCAATACCTCCGGTGCCTCTGCAATGTGATGTCTAGAGGAGAGTCGGGATTGATGGAGAGAGGTACTATTCTAACTTAGTACTAGCGTTGGCGCGAGTGAATTACTTCTGGCTCAGGTGCATGCGTCTCTTGGAGATATGTCGCGAGAAGATATCCCGAAGCTTAAACTTTATGTTAACGTACGCTGATGTCCTATGTCAAATCGCCACTAAGCTAGCGTTCGACAACAGTATCTTTTATTCTGACAACCAAACAACAAACCTCCGAACCGATGAAACAACGCCTTAACCCTTACGTTGCTTACAAACATCAAACATGCCTGTTGAAATACATCTCTTAGTTCGAAGCCCCTCGGCCGAACTTATGGTACCCGGACCTCGTACCTGGTCTATAACCCGACCCCACCGGAATGTGGGGTTCACAGTCGTGTAGATACCTATTCTAACGGGATCGATTTCCTTGGACGTTATAGATTCGGCACCGGCGTAGAGGGGAGAACCTTGCGGCGATCCTTGAACTCAGGTTCGTAGCTTTAATTGCGAAGCCTACGGCATCATTCACGGCATTTATGTTTGGCGTCATAATGGAGGGTCTACTGAGAAGGTATATAGGATTCGCGAGGACGAGCGTGACATTTTCTTACTCTGCCAAAAAGAAGGGCTTACTCACTGACACCCTCATTTGTCTTCTATGCTATTTACATGCTAATATTTTGCTCGAACATGCGTCTCACACTGCCTGTGGTTGCTAGTGCTACACTTCTTCATCCTACCTCTGCTCGCAGCCTTCTACACGTCGATTCTGCTCCCAACTCAGTCCGCCCTTATGTCATCGAACACTACGCCGCTGCCCAAGCAGTTGCCATAGGGCAGCAGATTTACCGTTTCCCCGTAACCGGCGCGTCAAGCGGCGGCGCGTTCTCCCTTCTCAGCACCGCGTCACCTTCATCCGACGCCCTCGGCGTCCTACCTCACCACCACCGGACCCATGACGAGAACTTCTTCTGCTTAAAAGGGCGCTTCCAGCTCTGGGCCGACAAACAAAATTCCAACAACAACGAAACTCAGGCCCGGCTCCTCACTGTCGGTGACTATGGCTCTGTACCAAGAAACACGACGCACAGTTTTCAAATCCTGGATCCGGATACGGAGCTGGTGGGTGTGATTGTGCCTGGTGGGTTTGAGGAGCTTTTCTTTTTTCTGGCTGACAGTAATTACACTGCGGCAACGAACAGTCCGTATCTGCCTGCGGCCAGCAATAGCAGCACAGGCGGCCCGCCTGGGGAAGTACTTCAGACGCTAGAGTCTTTCGATGTCTTTGCGGAACTTGAGTTTAATCCAAGGAGAGACTTTGTTAATGGGACGGCTCCAGCGAACAGTGGCTGGCATACTGCGAGCAACGCCATTCCTGAGCTGAATGGGATTCCGTATTTTGTGGCGAAGGATTATGGGCCGATATATTTGAACCGTGACTTCGGATATCAGATTATCCAACCATTTGTTACGCCCGTGACCGGTGGGAAGGGGTTCACGCAGGGATCCATTACCAGTACGTCAGACCACCCAACTAGGCACAGAAGACGTGGCACACCAGAGACACAATCTCTAAGACCCTATCTTGGACACTAGCACCTTGAAGTCAGAATCATCCTATTTGAGGGCCTTATTTAACCCTTACAAACCGTCTTGTTGTCAACATTACGCCGCGTACAGGATTTTTGGCTTGTTCTCCGCCTGAGTTGTACTTTTTGGTGTGCCATCTTTTTGATGCCATACGTGACAGTCTGTCGCAGACGTTCGACTAACTTCCGCGCCAGTTTCTCGCCGCTCACCAAATACGACTGTTCCCACTCATGTTCTTTCCAACCATACAGCATTCGAAGTCCTTGAAGGCGCCTTATCTCTTACTATCGACCGAGAAAATGCCATGCTTATTATGGGCGATGTTGCCTTTATCCCCGGTAACACTACTTTCAGCTACTGGTCGGATGTTGCTTTTACCAAATTTATGTACGTGTCGGCAGGCTCGAACGGGATAGACCAGCAGCTACTAAGCAATGCGGAAGGCTGGGACTATCCTGTGTTTCCAACGTCCTGACCGCCGGGGCTTTAACTGAAGAAGGGTGGAAAAGCTATGTAATAGAAAACGAAGACCGAAAGCCGTATGGGTTGAGAGGGCTTGCATAATGAAACAAAAACGGTGTAAAAAGAGGACTGCTGGACGTTTGCAAACAGTTATTCTTCTCAGAACTGAATTTTATAAGAAAAACGAATTGATAATGATCTAGAATCCTACTGTCTTACCTGAGCATTAGAATGTGCTGATCTCTGAAATACATTCAAATTTTGAGCCGCAAAGCTGCTTACCACGCCAATGAACCCGCTTGGTCTCCTACATCTCGCCATTATAATGAATGCACCTTTACTTATCTTGTCTATGTAGACCGCATTCACATGTCTGAGTTATGAACCACTGGTACATCACGTGATACACCCAAATAGTAGAGGCGGTCATCTGCAGAGATCCCTGCACAAAACGTGTCGCGTTGAGCTGGCGGAACTGTGAGAGAAGGCCCCTTGACTGTGGCCTCGTCGCGCGCTTCTGCAACCCTCTCTCCATATAGCGATCCAATTGCGACACGCTGCGGGTCATCCGTCCGCTGCGCTGCTGATACTGTTGAGGCGAATGGTGTTGAGGTGCTCAGATCTCGCGACAAGGTTTTCCGCCCTCGTGCCGAGCCCATGGTGCATGGCAAGTTCCACTTCACCGTCATATTTTCGCAGGCATCTGCAATCACCTAAACACCCATCAATCCACCCCCCAGCCTTCTACGCCCGCTCTCATCGACCTTCCATCACGGCTGCCGACACTCCAGCCCTCCTGATTGCTGACCCCACTCTCTTTACCGCCGACCACCCGCTTCCGGCCCTTCTCCGCAGCTGTGTCATCGCCCCCCGTCCCCATACTTGACCTAGCCATACCCTAGGTCGCCCTCCATCACCCTCCCGGGGTCTCCAATCACTCTAGTCTACACGAAACATGGCTGCCTCAAGGAAGAGGGTGAGCCTCCCACGACGAAGGCGACTGGACGATGAGGGTGACGACATGTCGGTGGCAACTGAGTTGGCGGACGATTCTCAGAGCGAGATTTCGGTTCCCAGCGATGCCGATGAGCACGCCGATGCGGACAACAGCGATCTGAGCGACGTCGATAGCTCTCCCTCCCTGACAACAGGAAAGACGAAACGGAAGGTCAACGGATCTCGAGACGTCAAGCCTTACCCAGACGTCATCAAGCGACGGGCACCGTCCCCGCCCATTGCTCGCTCCGACACGAAGTTCACGGCCTCGAGGGACACAGAGATGATGATGAATGGGCTGAAGATATCCGACCAGGCAGCAGAGGATGAGGTAGTCGACTTTGAGACGGGGACCGCAGCTGTTGAATCAACTAGCACACCATCCGGCAGACCGGAAACATTCGCAGAGCGCAAAAGGCGGGAGCATGAGGAGTACAAGAAGAAGAGGGACTCGGATCCAGCTTTCATTCCAAACCGTGGCGCCTTTTTCATGCATGATCAGCGATCAGTACCTGGCCAGAACGGTTTCAGAGCACATCTGCGCGGAGGCGGAAGGGGAAGAGGCAGAGGGGCTGTTGGAGGGCCATATACTCCGGCAAAGTACGCATATTATCCTGAATCAAAATCTCGAATTGGGAGTCTTTTGGCTGACAGTTATCCTAGTCTAATGGCCCAAGCCTCCGAAGCCACAGATGCTCCTTGGCAGCACGATCTCTATCAACCGGTCGTTGACGCTCCTCTCCCTCAACCACAACAACCTCAGCCGCAAGCCGCGCCTCCCACGAGTGCTCCCACTGAGTTTGCATCTAACCCGCCGCAACAATTCGCGAAACCACATGTTCCGCCTGCCCCAAAACCGGCCCAGACCCGCAACTTCTCTACCACTGTACACACCCACAATGCGCTTGTCCGAGTCTTCCTTCCAGGAATGAACTCGCCCATACAGTTCCAGAATGTGCCAATTAAGCAGCACACACGCCTTCCAAACCACCGACCGCCCCTTCGTCGCGACAAGCCTGTCAGAATCTCCCTCCCCGAACAACCACCTCGCTACATATTCCCCACTGTCGAGCGGTCCTTCATCTTCATACCACGAGCGCTACGACCAAACCAGCAAGGCTTTGGAAGAGGGCGAGGAAGAGGTTTTGGATCATTCGGTGGTGGCTTCTCGAGCAGGCGGACGAGTGTGTATGGTGGTAGCGTATATTCGCCCAGCGTTGCCATGAGCCGGAGGTCGTCATTGGCACGAGAGATGGGACGTGAAGGACTGGTGTCGCCGGCTGGCTCGATCATGTCCCGACATGGCGGGTTCGCCGATACATCAAGGCCCGTTGTGAGGTTGCCGCCGGGAGGCCCCAAGCTTCCCACCGCACCACCTGTCGTCTCGCCGCACAGCGGCACACCTACCGGAGTCCCCCCACCCCCAGCACCCTACCCACTCCCTCAGAAACCGACCTTCCGCGAGAACTGGCAAGGCCAGCTCCCCATGCATCAACCTCGTCCTCAGAAAGCTGTCTCAGTCGCCGGCATTGAGTCCCCAGCCTCCATGAACTTCCATCCCCCCCAACAACAAGAGCAACAACCCTTCCACCAACAAGTGCCCGCCCACATCAACGGCAGCTCCTCCGCTGATCCCCAACAACCATTTTACCCACACGTCCGCCAACTCTCATACCCCTCCCAAGCTTCAACCGGAACCCCACTCTCCAACATCCCCGAACGCGCAATCCACGCACCTGCCTTCCAGCCCCAACCCTTCACACAACCAGGCTTCCAACCCCAGCAATTCGTCCAACCAGGCTACTACTACCCCCAGCCACAACCACCGCAAACCGGCTCTCAACCTCCCCCTCAATTCGTGCCAGGTATGGTCCCGATGTTCCAGCAACCGGGATACGTTGTGCCGATGGCGCAACCTGTTTCTGCTCCTGGAGGAGGGAATGGCGGTGGGAATATGGTGGCGTATGAGCAGAATGGGATGACGTATTATGTGGATCCGAGTCAGTTTCCGGGGATGGGAATGGGAATGGGTGTAGGGATGGGAACAGAAGGGTATGCAGGGCAGAGTTTTGCGGTTCCCGGGATGGGAGGAATGATGACGCCGAGTCCGGAAGGGGCGGCGTATTATTATCCGCAGCAGGGGGTGTTCTATCAGACGCAGTAGGCAGAGGTGTGCTAGAGTTGAGGGTGGGATGAGAGTGCGGTGGGAGTGAGAGGTGATTAAATAGAGTATGAGGGCGCGAGGGCGCGAGAGCGCTGTGGAGCGCGTGTCACGATTTGGTGTTGGGGTTTTGGTGTTTCTTTTACTGTGCGCCGGCAAGCGTGGTTCCTTCACTTTTCTTTCATGAGCGAGTCCTCTCTACATTTTCACGCGGAGTTTCGGAGCAGGGAACAGGGCTTTTCTGTGCGTCAACCTCATCACACGGCGATGGCGATTACACGGCGGTCTTGGTAAAATTATTTAATTGCGAGTATGGGGCAGGCTGGATACCTCATATCCAAACCCTTCTTCATCGTTTGGATGAGGCTCCCTTCCCTCTCACTCACCTCTTTATGTCTTTTTACTTCTTCATTTTCACGTTCTTCATTATCGGCTTTACTTCATTACCGCTTCATACCGGCTCAGGTGGCATTGGCGGGCAAGGTGGAGCCGGCGGTTCTTAATATAGCTTAACGTACACCTGATTCCCCCACTTTTATTGACTTCATGGTTTGTTGGTGTCGTTTATGGGCTTTTTTTCGATTCTTGTATCATGAGATTTCATGGCCTTTGTATTTGGGGGGGGGGGGTTATTGGGGGTGGATGGGTGTGGGCGTAGTGGGAATGTGAGTGCGAGGGAGAGGATGATGGGGGAAGGGGAGTAGTTTAGACGAGAATATACTTGGTATAACCAAGGTTTTTTGCTGTGCAATGTGTGTTTTGCGTTGTTTGGTTTTGTGGGAGTGTCCGGGTGGGCGTGAGGTGAGGGTAAGCGATGATAGTGAGCATTAATGAGGCCCTTCCTAGGCATATACCTGATATAGCCCAGCTCTTGCTATAGAATTACTTGCTTTGCTTGTCACTAATGTGATGTGAAGCGATGTGTATGGTGAGTGTAGACGGTTCTTCAGTTGGAAGTGGGTGGTTAAAGAGTACTAGTAATGAGCTTTAAGCTGGGGATATCTTTTGCGTAGCGGGTGCTTTTACCATGCAATGAGTGTTTTGTTTTGAATTTGTCACGTGATCATATACTGATGGATTTGAGGTTGTTGCCCGACCGCCGTTTACGGTCCTTGATAGATTATTATCGGAAGTTGTTCCCGCAGAGAAGAAAGGGCGGGGGAATTCATGTGATTCTTTTAACTACGTGACAGGGTCCAGCGTTCCCTCTTTCAACGCCTGACTATATCCATGGTGGGATGGGTAGCTTCTGCTATGTGTTGACAATCCTGTGTAGCAGGATTCAACGTTGACTCTCTAACGTCTAACTAAAACTATGGGTTTGAACGAGCAGGTTGAGATCTTGTACTACATATTTATAATCTCAGATCGTGGGTTTAAAGGAGGGGATGGGAAAAAAAGGAGTAGGGACTATGATTAAAATCGGTTTGCCAGAATGCGCATATTACTGAGAGGTATACTTAATCTGCCTGGCTCTGTGGTTCGAAGATTGAAGGGCACTGAAAACAAAGGGCTTGTGTAAACCGAAAGTGACAGCATGTTCAAGAGATGGCATGAAAGAACTGAGGGAGAGCACCACTGATGGTGCTGCGTGATTTGAAATTTGACATGTGCTTTGTGGAGCCGGAATGTTTTTGGTGGCGAGTGAAACTGGAACGAACGGGAATGGAAGTGTGGACGGGTGATCGATGTGTAGATGGACTTGTCTGCGAGAGGGAGTGAAAGAAGTAGAATGCGAGAAGCATAGCCCTAGTACGGCAGTATTTGCTGTTTGACATATGCATCAGAGATATGTTGGTAGAGAATTGCAGGGAGCAGATGGGGACGGTAAGTAGCAGGATTGGGAGAATGAAAGAAGCGGGACGAGAAGGGTTGGATTAAGTCCAGCTCTGGTACTGCATATTTTGACGGCTTAACACGTTCAGGGAGTGGCACGTTGGGTGCAGGGGGAGCAGCAGCATTGATACGTGGAAGGGTGCGGGACATGAGTAGGGCAGATCTGGTAGAGCTTTCAACAGCAAAGTTTGCGAAGCTGGGCATAGGGTCCTTGGATTGAACCTATTCGACCGCAAGTGAGGGGGGCTTTTTGACGAAAATCGGATCTGTGAGAAGATGATGATGATGGTGGTGGTGATTGGCAGCATTGATCCTTGAGAGTTAAGTACAGTTGCCAACAGGATAGTTTGTAATAGTTGACTTGGGATCCTTAGTATCCACGTCTTGAATAATCTCCGCTGCGACTAGCTCACCGCCACGCCGTCATCACCCAGCGCCTTGACAGGCTGCTCCCAACTCGCTCCGACTTTTGATGGTTAACCTGTGGTTCTCGCAGGCTCGATGAGTGATAGTAATGATCTCTGCGAGTTCTCTACTAGGCGAATAGAAAGAGTGGACATGAGAAGTACATCGCTACCAGTCTTGTCTTCTGTGAGGGTCTTAGAACCGATCATGTTTGCGGGGATCTGCTTGATAATGAATAATCGGGGCATGGAAAATCGGATATTAAGAAGAAGAATACTGGAAGACGGTAGATACTTACCACAGAGATCCTGCATGCAGTATGCTGGTGCTACCATGAAGGGTAGCATGATAGGTTTCCTATGCGAGAGCGGTTCAAAGTTCGACAAACTGATGCTAGACGACGAGTATGGTAGACAGGAAAAGCTTTACATGAAGAAGTGCGGCTTTGGGATGCAGTACAGACCTTAACTATTGCATCGATCCTGCATGCCGTTGATGTTGTTAACGTAGTGGTCTTCCTGTTCGGGAGAGCATAGAAAGTATGGTCGATGCTGAGTGGCAGGGTTGGCCTTCTGAGGGCATAGGAAAATTTGGGGAACCAGGGCATTACCTTGTGTAGCTCTGTATGAGGCTGTAGTTAGATCGTGATGATAGGATCTGCAGTCTGATACCTGGCCATGATTGGCACCAATGTCGCCGTACAGAGTTTCACGTCGGGCATAAAAGCGGAAGACTGCTAGAGGGGTTTTCCTAGGCCCTGTATGTAGATTGATGCTACCAGCAGGAAAATTTGTGAAGATGATTCTCGGCATCCAGCCGTATGCTTTAACTCGAGGAGTAACGGATCTGCGAGTGATGCTTGACGATGAGTGGTAGCACTAATCGCCGAACATAGGAGAAAAAGTGGACGCCAAGTACATCTCTGGAAGAAAACACAACATGATGCTACTGGTGTGAGGATTTTGATGCCGGTTCTGTGTGTCTAGCTTGATGGCTTTCCTGTTCGGGAGGGGGTGCAGGGATCCGCGTGTGATGCTCGACCATAACTGGTAGCACGGGGCTTCAAGAGCTCCACGCCGGCATGGCATGCACACCGCTGGCACAGACCTTGCGTAGATCCTGCATGAGCAAGATAGTGCCAACAAGGATGTACTCAGAGTACTGTGCTGCTTTGGTAGGTGGGGTAGGACGGATCGCTCAACGTTGAGTGGCAGCATGTCTCCCGGACTTCTAAACCGGGCACCCGTACCAAAAAGTTTAAAGCGCACCACTAGCACAGACCTTGCGTAGATCCTGCATGAAGCATCATGGCGCCAACTCTTGTGAGCAGATAGCAAGAGTGATTTGGAGTTTGAGATGAGGGATGAGTGAGATTCAAAACTAAAGATCTGCGCAGTGCGTTTAGTGTGATTCGCAGATTTTGGCCATCGAGCTAGCTTCTCATGCTAGCTTCCGCCATCTGGAGACAGGAAAGTGGTGTATGGAAAGGTACACTACCTCAGGCGCTGCCATGGTCCACGGGAGCTTGGTACGGGGGATGGGGGGACACTTTGCGGGGCTAGTTGAAGGTTTATGTTAAAAGTGATCTTGGGACAAAATTTAAGAAAGCGTGTACCTTGGAAATCTAGTTCGACCTGGACGTTTTGGGTTCCACTCACCTTCCTGGCCGTTCGAACTGTCATGCTCCCTCCCATGCCAATATCAACTCCCTCTCAATCTTGCAGGGTGTGATGTCCTGAGACGATTCCCTCCAGATTGAGGGTGTCCTATTCCGCGAGGCTGGCTATGCATGGCCAAGCCCCCAAACTTCTAGCGCCCACTGGCTAGCTGAACCTCATCCCAATCCATCACCCCTCATCCATTTTTGAACATCAACAGCCAGCCACCACAACGACCGACAACGTTCCAGTTCATCGGTAATGTAACGTGCAAGCTGTAGCGAGATTGGCACACCTTTTCGCTCCTCCCGCCAGCCACGACCACCTTTATGCGGTGTGACCGAGCTTTCCGCTGAACCTCCACCTTTCCTTTCGCTACACGTTGACGTGTGGTGACATATGCCCCTTAGCTTTGCAGAGTTTATGGGTTTTTGATGTGCTCCTGTGCGGTTTCTTTTCGCGAGTACTAACGTATCAATGGAGGTTTTCAGAGTCGGGTTGAACATGTGGATATCAAGCTCGTCAATGGCTGCTCTATGAATATCTTTTCCCATCCGTACGGCTTCATCTAGCCAGTCAGGGCCAGCATGTGGAGATATTCCCGCCATCGCGATCCCTGCGGACTATCCATCGGCGTGCTCGTCCACTGAAGGCTATCTGTCCGGTCTGAAGCTTCACAATCATCAATTCTTCACTGACCTGGCATCGCGATGCCCGGCAGAGTCTGAGCAGACTCAATACATACACTGACTCCAAGAAAGTGCTTCAGTTGAGACGATCCTCCTTTTGTACCGTGGCGCATATTGAGATGCATGTCCAGCTCAGCTGTCGTCACCCCACTATTTCTAGATGCTTGCGTTTTCGAAGCGAGAATTGCTTGAGTTAATCTTTCCTGCCGTAAATCTATCGCTTCAATATACTTTTCCTTTCGTGGCTGGCGTTTTGTCCGACAAGTGGAAGCTGAAACGATATCGGCCAGGCCGTTCACAGGCCCTCAATGTCTCGTCTTTTGTCCAGCACTGGCCAATATCGGCTGCATCGGCCATGAGATCACTTCATCGTCCAATACTTGCGGCCTGAACCATCGTTCGGCTTACCGTCATACTCTCTGTGCATCATCGTAATGACGCACGCTCCATCGGAAGCGCCTTTTCATCAATGCTCAGATCCCCGCATGCTCATACTTAAACATTTCCATCCAGACACTGTTCATGAGCTTGGGTGCTCTCCTCCCGACTGATTTCTTTCGGTCCTTGTATTGTTGCTTTCCTTTCAAGCCGCCACGAACAACTTGCTCTGCCCCAAAACACAAACAGTGAGTGACTTCCCACCTTGCAATGACTCTCCCTCCTTCCTACATGTAAATTACCTTTGTTCTCTTTACTTCATGCGGAGACCAATCATTTCTAGCAAGATGCCGCCAGCTGCCATCAGTCCAGTTCTCCAAACGGACGGCTTCCCCCAGCCCTCCGGTCTCACAATAGCGGACGGCAGTCCCATGTCCCCTTCGCTTGAATCCATGGATGGCCTCAACATGCCCAAGCTGAGCGTACTCCGTGAATCGAGGACTAAGAGCTCATCCATTGTGAGGTCACGATTTGGACGCTCCACTAGCGTTGCCTTTGAAGGCCATGGCTCCGTCCACGATTTCTTGAAGTTGCTAAAGAACGAGCGATTTCGATATATGCCACACGATGGATCAAATTGGGATAAGGTGCTCAAGTGGGCTGAGAACATCGGCGGAGTTGTTCTCCTATCGCAGGGAGTGTTGAGCGATTTCATGTTGAACAGCGAGGATGCGACGCGCCTCATTTGTGATAGCTGCATTTCCCTTATCCGAGTGAGTTCAGTAAATGAAATGTACATCGGGGATGATTTTACTGACTGAATTAGCTTGGTTCCGACCATGTCAAGGTGCTGCTGAAGGTTTTCAGTATTTTCCATAAGATGTCCTTTGCGCTCGCTGTGTTTCTGAAACAGAACCATCTCATCAAGTCAGCCCCCGATGTCCGCCGCGAGCTCTCCCATGCATACCAGGAGTTTGCCCATCTGACATTTGACGTGAAAGAGTATTGCGCTATCAGGTGCCGAGGTCAGTCTAATTTTCATTCTAGCTTCACAGCAGACTTCAAGCTCCGGCAGGACAGACAGGCGACTTCAGCTAGCGCTCTATCCACCATTCCCAGCCGGATCTGAAAATCTCCTTCCGAGATACCTAGATTTAGCTCTATAAAGCTTCTCGTGGTTACAACCACAGGATGCGGAGAGCTAAAGTAAGAGTATTAAAGGCGATGTGGTTTGCAGTGTCCCACCTGAGATGAGCGAGGCTGTATGATCAATATTCAGGGCTGACTATGGAATAGGCAGCTTTGGTCTAGATGTCGATGACTTAGACGCATACATTGGCGCTGGCACTAGTTCTTTCTACAGCCGCCTGGAATCAGTCTCCACCTCGATGTGGACTTCTGAGAGGCACTGTTCCCATTTTGATATCCACGCCATCCGAGATTTCCTCTCGCCCCAGGACAGCGTGGTGCGGACAATTATGTCGAACTTGCTGTATTCGGAATTCAAGCGAGCGGAATTCACGTGTGAATGGTTTGCACCGCACCTCAGGAAGTTCCTCACAGGCAGGTCTGGTGCCCACAAAGTTTTCCTGATCACCGGCGCCGCGTGCACTGGCAAATCTGTGCTCAGCCGCTGGATCTATGAGAAGCTGCAAGATTCCATCGACGATGATCCATATGACGTGCTCAGTTACTCTGTCGGTAAGTGCGATCTTCGATGCATTGAATGCTCAAAGTGTCAACTAATAGTAACTAGACACGAACGTCAAGTATACGACCAGTCCATTGACCCTCATCAAGAGCCTATTGCTTCAAGTCCTGGATCGAAAGATTGGAAATGAAGCTCTTCTCTCACGGGTCACGAAAGCGATGCAAATGTCCGAGAAGGGAAGCTCCGCCACCGAAGTCGAGGCCACATTATGGAGTGCCCTTGAAGCGTCTCTGGACGAGAAAAAGCTGTTGATCCTTATCGATGGCCTTGACCAGCTTTCAGGCGTGCGAATTGGTAACCCACCTGCCCTGCAAACACTTTATGAAATTACAAAGACAAAGCCGAATGTCAAGGCCATCGTACTCAGCAGACCAGTGAGCGACGCAGCTTTAAAGCATTGTCAGGAATACCTGGCCCTTGAGAATCAACAGGAGACTTCTGCAGACATGCAGCATTACGTCGAAGACTTCATTCATTCGCGTTCCGAGCTCCGCAAGTTGAAGGATGCTGAGAAACACGAGATTATTCACAAGTATAAAGAAGCCGCTAACGGCTCTTTCCTCTGGACCGAGCTACAACTGCAGACCATCAAGCACGAGGACTCCGCATCCGCAGTCCTGAAGCTTTGCCAGAAAGCCCCGAAAACCGTTGATGAATCTGTTGACCGCCTCATCGCCGGACTGGATGTGAAACGAGCAGAAACTAAGCATATCCTTTCCTGGGTCTTGGCTGCGGAACGACCATTGACCTTGAAAGAGATCAAAGCACTGCTTGAGGTTGAGTTGGATGGATGCGCGTATCGCCCATTTTCCGGCAATGTCGAGGCAACTGTTCGCCAAACTTGCGGCTCCCTCGTCGTAATTCGGGATGGGTTGGTCTACTTACGCCACCCCAGTATTCGTGAACGCCTGCTGTTCACGACATCTGCTGGGAATAAGAATACAAAGTTAGTGATCGATCTGAAGGATGCGCATCGCGAGCTCACTAGTCGCTCCTTGGCCTATGTCAAAATCCACCTGCGTGACGATGTCGACCCACAGTCTGATCTTTGCGACGCCCAGACGATGGTGACGGCATTTATGAACTACGATCTTTTCGAATATGCTGCTAGATATTGGGTAATCCACTTTCGATCTTCCTCGCTCTACGACAGGAGCGGCAATTTCAACCTCCCGGCCCAATTCAAATTCTGTTTCTCGAACGCCACCCTCCTGGCACTGTTCGAAGGAACGTGCCTGGCTCGCCAATACATCGCTTGCGAAGCAGAGAAGCTTCAGAATCTGGCGTGCACCATCAGAAAGACCCTTTTCGGAGAGCATTCAGCTGCTGTTCTGCAGAGTCTTATTCTCGAGCTTCGTATTGGCCGGAACTTCAAGAGCTCCCATTTATTGGCCGAATACGCTTATGAGGCTTGGAAGATCAGCCACCATGTCTGCAGCGCCATTGTAATTCAAGCGCTCGCCGAAGCCTTTATTGAGTATTCGATCAACGTTGAGATATCCGAAAACGCGGAATTCTTCTCCCGCAAGGAAGAGATCCTCGAATACCTCATCAGAGCCGTCAAACATGGCCAAAATGAGGCCAAGGAGATCCAATACATGAAGATGCTTGCCGAGCTGTACATTGCGGTGAACCAAGTCGAGAAGGCTGTCGTCATCTACCGTGAGCTTTACCGCCTCCGTCTAAAGGTTTGCGGTCATCTTCACCACGAGACTCAGGAACTTTTCGAACTCCTCATCGTCCACCTGAGGACCTTGTCTCTATACGAAGAGATTCTGGAGATCACCTTGGAGCATCATGAATATCTCGAGCAGACCCTTGCCATAACCGATGAACGGCGCATTCAATCCACTTTGACTATCATTCAGCTTTACGAGGAACGAAAAGAGATCTTCAAGGCTGAAGAAATCTTGGTGCGGTTCTGGAAGAGCGTTTCAGTCGAGGAGAGTACGACGAGGATCACTGAGCTGAAGATTGACTTCGGTCTGAAGTATTCCGAGTTCCTCACCCGTTACTCCCGTCAGGAGGAGTGCGAGGTCATGCTCAGGGGCTTGTGGTCGGAAATTCAGTCGTATCACTACGAAGCACGCTTCGAATCCACAATGATCAAGCGAATCCAGAAGATCGCCAAGTACTTCTCGCAGTTGGAAATCTTCACCATGTCTCGCTCCATCTATCAGTCTCTTTATGAACACTATCAGAAGACGGAGCAACGCACCTCGACGGAATGTATCACCATTGTCACGTCCCTAGCTGAGACGATCACGAAATCGATCTCCTACTCGAAGACGACGTCCGCATCGACTACCACTTCTTCGACCACCACGTCTTCAACCACCACGGTAATCTCTCAGGAGGAGAGGTCCACGCTTCTGGAAGTATTCGAATCCTCAATGACGTCGACTGAAATTTCATCTACCACCATTTCAATTTGCCAAGCGTTGTGTTCGAGCTATATGCACGAAGAACGATATATGGAAGCATGCGAAATCTACAGCCGAGTCATCAGCAAAGTTTGGACCTCCATAGAGAGCACATCTGTCTCTGTGGAGGTTTCCACGCACCATTTGTCGGTCGAGATCTTCGAGCTCGCCTTGAGCCTGGCAGTTTGCCATTTCCGGATGCTTCACATCGAGATTGCTGAGACTATCTATATGAACATCTTCCACGCCTTGATTTGCAGCCGCCATTTGAACCATCACTTTTTACTCACCAAAATCAAGCTAATCATCGATTTCTTCAAGGAGACCTACGAGTACGATAGAGTTATCGAGATCTACCGAGAGCTCTTTGTCTGGATGCCTATTTGCTTTGGCAAGTCCCACATCGAAACCATCAAGATCTTGATGGAGTTTGCCCAGGTCTGTTTCAGGATGAGACTCTACAAGGAAGCCGCCACGGCATGCTTTTACGTCTACTCTTCCTTCCACATTGCCCATGGCTGCCTGCACTTCGATGGTATTGCGGCCGCTCTGCTGCTCTGCGAGATCTACGAAACAGAGTGCAAGTGGGAAGAGGCTTACGAAGTCTATGGCTACCTATGGCGGACATTTGTGCGCTTTGGGGATAGTTACGAATTGGACGTCAAAATCGTTGAGAAGATAGTTTCAGGATACCTGTTCATATTGGAGCAGAAACAGGTCGTCGAGTACAACATCCTTTTCCAAGTTGCCAAGGAGTACCGAGAATCTTGCATTAAGTTCTACAAGCATCACCACGAGATCACCATAAAGGCCACATTGGCATTTGCGGAAGTCTGCGAACGACGAGAGGAACACCATGAGACTTCGATATCTCTGTACAAGGAGGTCATCAAGTACTGCAAGGAGACGAAGTCGGAGTTCAGTAAGACCACGCTGCACACTTGCAACACTCGGATTGCCGGACTGTATGCTTCGAGCACCCAGGAAGTCAGCAAAGCGGTCGAAATCTACCGCGAACAGTTCGAAATGTGCAAGAAGACCGAGCTAACGTCAACGGAAACGATCACCGCCTTGAGGAGCCTAGTCACCAGCTACAAGAAGCAGAGCACGACCGAGTCGACCACGATCGCCACACAAACACTGAAGACGAGTGTACTTGAGATCTTCCAGCAGGAGAGTCGTTCCGAGAAACTTATCGAGTCCGCGCAGAGCATTGCCAAGATCTACAAGGAGTGCAATTATTTTGAGCAGGCATCCAGCCTCATTCAGGAGATGCGTACCAAGATTGTCGAAGAGGTCAAGAAGTCAATCACTTCATCCACCAAAGTTGAACAAAAGTCCTACGTCTTTTTGGCATCATTCCAGGAAGCAATTTCGGAATCATACTCCTTCTCCTCCGTCATGGCCGAGCTTCGTAGCGAGATCCTCATGTACGAATCCTACTTCAAGGCTACGAAGACCCAGACCGACTACCGATCCATAATCAAATCAGGATGTGGCATCTATTTCCATCTCAAAGGCAAGTCCGAGAGGAGATCCGAGTTTGTCAGCATCGAAAAGGAATTGATTTCCTATTTCGAAAAGTATCTTAGCACATCTCGCAAGGTTCAGGAGTCGGTAATGCACTACTTTTTCAGTCTCTATATTGAGGAAATCGCCAAGGCTCATTATGAGCACGTACTAGTTGAGAGAGCTACGAAGACAGTCTTCCACTTCACCAAGACTGCCAAGTTTCACGAAGCGTACGATCTTACCCTTCTCATTGACCGATTCATTCACATTCACGGCGGATTCCGTTCTGAGTTCTACATCCGCATTGGATTTGATCTGGCGAAGTATCTTGTTGGTGTGGGATCGAATAGGTGTGGTGAAGAGAAGTTTTACGGTACTATGCTTGATCTCTCCAGGGCCATTTTGCTGGAAGCATTGGAAGGAATTGACAAAATTGATATGGAAATCTCCGAGCTGGAACAGCTGTTGGCTGATTTGGTGCGTGTGCTGAGTGAACAGAAGAAATATGCGGATCTTGAGGTAGGCCATCCAGTGTCATTATATGGTCGTTGTGTACTAATAGTGTCTCAAGCGCATCCTCCAAATCCTCTGGCACACTCGCACCGTCCGCAATACATTCTCCTCCTCACCGCTCGTCCTCTGGCTCGGCCGCTGCCTCATCCAAACTCTCGCTTGTCTCAACAAGTTCTCCGCCGCCATCCATCTCTGCTACGATATCCGCTACAACTTGACTCACATCCGTGGCTCACTGGACAAGTCCACTTTGGAGTTCACAGTCCTGCTCTCCGAACTCTACACCGAGCAGAAACGCTATCGCGACGCCATGGAACTCCACGAAGACGTCCTTGCCCGCCTTGGCGAAGGCCAGAGCGCTTCTGGTCTGGACACCGCAACTCGACTCCGCATCGCGCACACGCATACCGAACTACTCAAACACGCATACCAGCGCCAAGGCAAATTTGACAAGCCGAACCAACATTATTATGATATCTTCAACTCCCTCGACTCCCGTTTTGGTCAGGAGAAGGGGTGGAAGGATCAGAGGCCCGCGCTTGAGAAGTGGACGCCTGGTGTCAAGGAAGGCGATACATTCGGATGCTGGAAGGCGCCTGGACGTTTCGAATATGCTTTTGAGGGCGAGGAGACGATGAGTGAGAGCAAGTGGAGGGAAGAGCTTGTGCGGAGGCGCAGTGGAAATTGGGCTAAGAAGTATGCAAATGGGACGAATGGATATACCAATGGTTACGTGGCCAATGGAAATGCGAGCAAGAATGGGCTGATTTAAGATGGTTATATAATAGGTTGATATAAAGGTCGATGATAATGGCGGCATGATGGAGAAGATGGACGCACATATGTTTCTTCCTTGAACATTTCTTTTATGATATTATTTCTGTGGTTTAGGTTTAGGTTGAATTTCATGTGTTCAGCTCGGCAATCGCGTCATCAGTATTAATCGTAGGAGTGCCTTAATTTGGGTCTTAAAAACACTCTCTTTTATGATGCTTTAGCTGGGAAATGGAAAATTGGGATCCGGAAATATTCGTTTCGAAAATATATGTTTCTTCATGATCTGTTCTATCTAACCTTGATCGATGCAGCTCTTAGGCCTATATCGTTCGAACGTCGTTGAGGCAAACCAAGCTCCCAGAAACTTTTCGTTGCATAGTGCTACCTCAGATCTCAAAAGGATAAATGCGTCCATTCGCTAGCTCGAAGTACTTGAATATTACAGGCTCTCGCTATAGTCCCGGTCTCACTTGTGATACGGCTGGCAACCCTTTTGAGTTTGCGTCCCTCTGATATCCTCTCTATCCCAGACCTTGCTCATGTTCTTGAATAATAGCATTTTGAATTCACACGAGGCCTTCATCCAGGGCAAGGCTGAGCGAGGCTTGACCGGACCCGCGGGGGCAGACAAGAGCGGACTGGATGGGTTCGCGTCGGCCTGACCGCCTTCAGCAGGTTATAGATGGGTCGAGGGTTCTCCTGAGACAATGGCAGATTTTGCGTTGCTGGTACAAGGATCGAGGTTTGAACCTAGTTCTGGGGTTCCATCCGTCTGCGCTTGAAACTCTCAAATTTTGTTTCTCTTTGGATTATCTCACTGGTCGGCCGGTTGTACCAATTTCACTATTTCACTCCTCCTTCCGCGCGAACAGACACCGAGTTTCGCTCGAAGTTGTCAAGGACCATCTATTTTCAGATGGTACGAATACCAGACAGTTACGTCCTTCATGCAAGTATTTTGATCTGCCGTACATGCAACCATCCGAGATCATTTTGACATGAAAGAAATTCGATGAAGTAAAAGAAACAGTTCCAGACTGTATCAACTCAAAAATGCAAATTAAACAAAACTCGAACATCAAGAAGTCTATAAATGCAAACCCCCTAAAAAAAAACCCCCCCCCTCAAACAAGCAATGCAAAAAGTAAAAGAGCAGCAAGAATCAAAGCCTATACCCACCCCGTTCACCAATCCAAGAAAAACACAATGCCATTACTGAAGACTAGGCCCATACACTCTATGATTCCTCGGCGCCTGATACATAGCAACATTCCCATTAAATGTCGAATCACCAAATACAACCGACTTGCTTCGAAGAACCCAATTCACCGTCGGACTTGAACTACTCCCCGTATGCGGATTCATGCTCGTCAGCACCCACCCTCTACTCAACGCATCATAATCTGTACACTTCACCACATCCGGAATCGCAATCAGCAACGTCTTCGAATGCTCAAACGGCGCAAAAATGATTGCCTTCCCGGCGGTAGAAATACTAACAACCATAGGCCCACATGTCCGTTCTGTAGCGCCACAGGCCCATGGGATTCCGTATGCGATTAGTGTGGAAAGGAAGTCTAGGAAGAGGGAGAATGCGGGTCGTCCCGATGGGGATAGCATGTAATTCTGTATGGCAAATATCGGGCTGCAGAGAGCTTCCACGATTTCGGGGCTTAGACTTCGGGAGCCGATTTGGAAGCGCTTGGAGACGTCTAACATCCAGTTTGGTCCGCACTCGAAGCAGCAGGCTAGGACTTGTACGAAGACGTTTTTCATGGAGAGGGCGCGAGGATGGGAGGGAGATTGCCATGATGACCACATTGTGTAGCTTTCGATGCCGGATTGGATGCAGAGATCGATGAAGGCTCGGGCGCGATGTAAATGATTCTGGAAATTTGGATTAGGCTGGATGCGGTGAGGGAGGTCGAGGAATACGAGGTCTAGTTGTACGTACTCGGCTCGACCATCTGAGCCCTGTGAGATGGAGGTCTTCGGGTTAGGGAATCGAGGGAGGGGTTGGCGGGCGGACACGATGTCAAGGGTTGTGGGTCGGCAGAGCCAGGATATGGAACCGTCGTGGAGTTGGAGAGGAGTGCCGGTTGTGCAGAGAGTGACGGGATCGCGAGCTGCGAGACCGACGAGGAGGAGTTGGCGGAGACACTCGTCTTCGATGCTGGGACGTTGTAGTGGGGATGCTGGGCGTAGAGCTAGAGGGAATCCTGCAATGTTTAGTATGATGGCGGTTTTGTCCCGATTTGCATCTAGTCTTCGGAGGTATTCTGGTAGGCGTGGGTTTCCTCCTGCTTTCATCTGAAACACTTCCGTGATCAGGCTAGAATAGATTAGGGGTTCTGTTAAGGGAGGTAGTTGAGCACCTGGACTTCGAGCGAGAGTGGCTTCTCGTTCATGCAGTAGTGCTTTTCTCCCAAAGAGTTGTTGAAGCGCTGTCTTTCTTGCCTGCCTGCCTGTGCTCACCACCTCGCTCCCGAGAGTAAGCATATGGAGGAAGAAAGCGCCAGTAAACCTGATAAAGGTATACGACTCATCTTCTTCGTCTGACTCGCAGGGGACCAGAAATATGTGACTCCGCCCGACCCTCATCTCATGTGTGCACCATGCCCGCTCAAACCAGGTCGAGCTCAGTAGTTTTTCGAAGAACGACCTGAACGGAGCCCGAGTCTGCATGAAAGGCGGACTGAGGCCTCTGTTTGGCTGCTGATTGATAGGTAGGCTCGAACGGCTGTAATATTCAAAGTATTGCCGCAGAAACATGACTTCATCCTCCGAAGCCGCTATATCGTCCAGTGCGATGACGACGGTTCGGGCGTTCTTGTAGATTAGGTCCATGACACCGATGGAGGTGGCCTTTTCATCCTCGTCCTCCTGGTTGATGCAGACCTATCAGATTGTTAGCCTGTACTTTTTAAATCAATTATCGAGTCAGTGTACAATACCTGATCGAACCATAGGCCCTCGCTTTCGCTTTGCCTCTCCTGTAAGATAGCTTGGAACATAGCAGGTGTAGTAGGTATAGGAAACAGCTCCACCGTTTTGACCCACCCGAACGGTAGGTCGCCAACTGGTGAGATCTCCTTCCGCGGGGTGCCATGATTTGCTTTCTTCCAGCAATAGCTCATCGCAATATATGAGGTCTCATCTTCGGTATGGTCGACATCATTGATAAGACGGAAGACCAACTCATGGAGCGCTGTGCTTTTTGGAACGAAGCTCTTCGCGACAGACGGCGCAAGTCGACCGAGGTCTTGAAAGAAAGCTTCCGCGTCGATGGGAGAGTCGGTTGCCAAGGGATGCCGGTCAGCGATCATGGAGCGTCTCGCATTGTCATCTAACACGTGGGCGTGCAAATGAGACGTATCCAGATCCTCTTCCTGAATCTCCAGGAACCCGCAATGTCCCAGCCTCGGTAACGGCCCAGACATGTAGAGGTTGAGGTAGAATACTAGGTATTGAGTTGGTGTGATTAGATGTGACGAGTGACTGGAGATGATAGTAAGTCAGAGCGAGCCGGCTTTTTCAAGGATCCGCCCATCTCTACACGAGGCTCTTCTGGTTCTGAGGAAGACGCGCATTATCTTTCAACGCCACAGTTGTATCGAGAGGGCTGGGGTGGTAATGCTACATGAAGAGATGACGGAGTTTCGATGACAGTAACAGCCGGGTAGAGATGCCGAACAAACATCCACGCCATCATTTGAAGCAAAAACCTCGATCAAGGCTGCTCATGGTCATTAATGCTCGATCTGATCTTGTCAAAAGGAAAATTGTAAAGGCTTTAGAAGGAAAAACTCTGTGGTAAAGGAGCGGTCCTTGATTTTCTATTAGTGGTGAGTATGCTTGCTATCTAGAGATGCCAAAAACAGGAGAATAGAATTTCCTCCGTGGTGTTCTGCATCTGAAGCACATCATGCATGAAACTGAAGACCGAACAAAAATAGCTGGTAGTCGATCCGATGCGCTTAAGAAACAGCGAAACCAAACCAAACCGAGCCAAGAGCTTCACATTCCAGGCAAAACGTGTTCTGTTTCTGCAACACTAC
Source organism: Zopfia rhizophila CBS 207.26 (assembly GCA_010093925.1). Taxonomy (NCBI): domain Eukaryota; kingdom Fungi; phylum Ascomycota; class Dothideomycetes; family Zopfiaceae; genus Zopfia; species Zopfia rhizophila. The sequence goes on along the minus strand of ML994613.1, from coordinate 1,112,544 downwards.
CTTCGTACCATTCGAACAACCTCTCCCACCATTACTCTAAAATGCACCGTACCAGGTTCATACATCGTGACAAATCTACAAACAGATTGATCAATCAATTTTAGCGTTTGCGAGTTTTCCGCTTGGATTGGTGAGCACGTTTGATAATCGGAGGTTCTTCCGCTTGTATTTGCTGTGTTTCCGAAGCCGTTTCCGAGCAACCATGACAGGAACGGATGATTTCGTCACTAGGTAGTTGCTGAAAGAGCCTAGCAAAACGCTGCGAAACAATTAGAATTCATGCACCAGTAGATTTCGAGAACATACCCTTTCAGAGCGCTCCGGCCTCTCGAACCAAGAATCACCAAAGTCGGCTCAAGGAAGTCAATCTGTTAAGCGGGCTGTCAGCGGCTGCCTTGGAAGTGTCAAAAGTTGTTTCGTGCTCACCACTTCAGTGATCATATGCTTTGGGCTCTTGCAATGGAATACTTCCACAACCACACGGGCCTGCAAGTGGGTCTTTCTGAGCAATTTGACGCAGCGATCCGACACCTCCACTGCAGCTTGATATCTCTCCCTCTCCGCTTTGCCCATCGTATTGACGTCAAGGTCTGAAGCAGACACACTATTTGCCAAAGGCGACGGCCCAGGCCCGACTCCTTCTGACGAAATATCCTTGTGATTCGAAAGTGTCTTCATTAATGAATCCGTTTCTTGCTGGGCTGTAGCACCCCCGCCAACTCCAGCCCCATTTCCAGAAGCATCGCCGGCAACGCCGGTTTCTTCATCTACAGCATACACGGCAAGTAAAGTATCACCGTCTCGCAAAACCGTTCCGATAGTCCATTCCAAGGCGTAAGCGGCTTCTTCACTGAGATCAGTAGCAACTAGATAAACTCGTTGCCGCCGTAAGCCCTTCTCGGCATCTTCCTGGAATTTTCGCCATTCCCCTCGAAGAATCTGGCGTACGCATCGGTGCGCCTCTGGGTTCGAGTGGATAGGAGAAATGTTCATAGCCATTTGCTGTGCAGACTTAATTTCTGAGATGTCAGCTTCTGTGTCTGAACTGAAGGGAGTGGAGAGTCCGGAGCCGCCCTGGTCGAAATTTGTGTGTGGATGCACTCCGCTCTTCTTGCTTGCCATCTTTTCGCCATCCGGGCCGGTGACGGTAACTGCTGGTTCGAGTAATGACCTCACTTTATAGTTGGAGGACACTTCTTTGCCTGCAGTGGATTAGCTGGAGAGGAGCTCGGATGTAAAGACATAGAGAGACTCACGTTCGTCTTCGGCAGCCGCAAGTAGGCTCTTGGGCTTCTTCTTCTCAGCACCGTGTTTTTCCGTTTTGTCATTTTGTCTGGTGCGTCTTCTTCCGCGCCGCTTTTCCGCACTCCAACCTTCTCCGCCTGAACTTACATCTGAATCATCTTCACTCGATTCCACCGCAGCCTCATCTTCAAAATCGTCTGTAGCGAGTCGTACGCCGCCACCTGGAGCGAGTGACTCTCCTCTCGCCGGATCTGACCCTTTGCGGACTGGCAGCGTCGAGAGCGCTCCGCCCGATCGGAGCAGAGCAGCATCGGACAACCGTCGGTACGCGCTCTGCATATCGACGATCTTTCCTGAATCTAAAACAAATTTCTTGGGGTCAGACATCAGGTTGAAAGAATTGGTATTGAGCATTCGTCCTCCAGGGGAAGCTGATCTGCCAGGTCCCGGGGAACCAGACTTCCCTTTGCCTAAGAAACCACTCAAGGAGCTATGCCGCTCTCTATCTCTCGATGTACCAAGTATATCGGCTGAAGTTCCATATACCGAACCCATTGCACCTTTCGGCTGCTTCTTTCCGCCTTGTGAAACTCTTTTGGGCATCGAGTGCGCTTCGATAGTCGGCAACATCTCGAATTGGTAAGCTGATTCAGGATTCAAAGTAGGGCTGCCGAGACTTCGAGCAGAAGGGGGTGGGGAAGATGGGGGATTGCGACTGGAGCTTCGAACAGGTGGTGGAGACGAAGGATCAAGCATGCTGCTATAGCTACCGGTGATTGGATGGCGAGCAGATGGCGGTGCTGGGCCAATGTCGAGCATACTCCTCACTGGGGACACAGCAGCGGCAGGGCTTTGCGCGCGTGCTCCTACGTGTGGACTTTCAACGCGAAGTGGCTTTGGAGCAGACGGCCTCCCCTCCAGTAGCGCCATCACCTCCCTCCGCTCTTCGTCGAGCGCTGACTCCAAAGACATGGTTGCTATATTTGTGTTGTCTCGGTGGTTGAAGGTGTGATGTATGTGGGGCTAGGTGTGGGGAATAAAGGTCGAATAGAGGAAGTGGACTTCGGCGTTGGTGTTTGCGTATGAGAAGTGAACAATCGGTAGTGAAGTGTTGAAGTCGGCGTGGGCGAATAGCGTTGAAGTAAATAGCCTAGTGGTCGTTTGAGCGTTGTGGGGTGATGTGGTACCATCCAATTGACCAGAGCAGGTGTCCAAAATAATAATCGGCGTCTATCGCCGGCTAAACGTTGAAAGAATAGGAAGAAAGCGAGAGCTATGCTGGGGACGAGTTCTAGATGCTAACCGCTGTCAGAGAACAGAGGGTTCCCAAGACCGGTGGTGGATTTGGAAGACATAAGGAAGAGTGTCTTCAGCTGGAGAGAGTGAAGGAGATAGGTTTCAAAGTAGTAAGCGCGACAAGGACACGATACGTCGTCGGTTGTCTAGTCTTAAGGCGATGTTGAGGGGTTGTATGATGGGCAGTTGGATAGCAGCAAAAGCTCTCGGCGGGCGGCTTGGCATCAACATTGCGGACTGCTGCAGCGGAACCGATATGGCGCACACATATTATTATGATTGATACTATGGGAAAGCTCTTGAAGCCGCCGAGTTTTGTGAGCAGCAGCAATGCGAAATTCCCACGGGACAGCCGTTTTGTGCAACTTCTGTTTGAACTACCCTCGCTCTTGGCGGACTTGGCTTCTGTCACATGAATTGCTTGGCATCAAGATCTGGAAACCCTGACGGAATTAGCATAGGGCTGTGGATGGAGCTTCCGGAATGAGACTGAAAGAAGTGGACAGTAGGATCTGTTAGATCCATATCATATTCTACGGATTGGAAGTCGATGGTGGGCTCTAGACTAAGGATAGGATGAATGAAATACACCAGCAAGGGAAATTGGCCGGAGAGAACTCCATACTAAAATGTATAATATACATATAAAACTGTAAATAACCTATGGCAAGGCCTTTGAATTTCGCAGTCCACTCATCTCTTCCTGGGGAGCACCACGTTTGCTCTGGCTGCAACACCCAGCTTATGAACTGCATGCCTCCGCTCCCACACGGCGCTGCGTCCCTCAACCACACTGATCAGTTCCTCCGCGATCCTCTGCGCAAAGCCGCCCTTGCCACTTCCTCTATGTCTCCTCCGTGTTGCTGCTGCTAGAATCCACTGTACTGCCGTCCGCCGTCTCTGCCGTTGTCCAAGGGGAACGGGAATCTGCAACGCGACACCACCACCTGCGGCACCTTTCTGGCTTCGGATTCGGAGAAGGGGCGCAACCGAGTCAATGGCGAGAGTGAGGTATAAGATAGGGTTGAGAGGGAGATGAGATGGAGGCGGAGCGCCAGGAATTAGTGGCCTGGAGGGATTGATGGTTGGAACAGGAGCGGTTCGGAGATGGTTGAGGATTAGGGACATGTTCTAGTATGAATTGGGTCAGTGGCAAAATGTTTTGGCGCAGCAGCTACGATAGCAAAACGGGGCAATAGGAAATCATACCCGTTGAGCAACGCTTAGCTGACCGTGTCGCATAAGAAGATTGGTAACTTGATCCACCACTGGGTCATACCGATACTTTAGATTTGCATCTCTCGGAATGGGAAGTGTCGGCAGTCCAAATTTTACACCGGGTACGTCTGGTGTTGAGGTTGCAAGATGAAAATCCACGAGACCCAACTCCACTCCACTGCCGCTATTAATTGGAGTTGTAGTAGTAGAATAGGATCGTGACCCCTTGGGGCCGGAGGCCGACATTTTCGATTTCAGCGCATCCTGCATTATTTTGGGGAGTTTCTCTTGTGCGGCTTTATCACCTTTGACGACCTAATAGATCCGTGTTAGACGGGACTCCTTTAAGAATCACAGCAAAGGGCGTCAAACCTCCCCAACTGGAGTTCCCTTCTCTAACTCAGGTCCTTGTGCCCCTTTAATTTCAGCAGTTTTGGCAGCTTCTTCACTAACATCTGGGAGCGGCTGTGATCCAATTCGCGTCGATCGGTCGGTAGACGGAGGGTCTTTTGGGTCGGAGAAGGCGCGAGATTGTGATGGCGCAGCTCGGATTGTGGGTTGAACATGCCATTGCGCTTGAGATTTCGGTCTATACGGAATTGATCGTGCGAAGGAGAGAATATTCAGTCGTGGAGGCATGGTTGTGGTTGATCGTGTGATTCAATGGGGATGATGTCGAGGCTTTGCATCTCTCCTCTTCTAGGCTAGAACGTCTTGGGACCGATCACGTGCGATACTGAAATACATGGCTGCCGTTGCTTAGTACATGATGGTCAATAGCAAAAGTGACCAATCAAATGCAATATATCATATATTAGTAAGTACTGAGGAAAATTGAAACCTTTTACCTCAGTTGGTCAGGCCTCTGCATCACGTGGGGCGCTAGGCCCGTTCCGGAGGAACGACTCCGCAGGAGGCCTGAGCGCCGAGCCCAGATTTGGGAGAGGTTATGCAGGGGAAAATTATCACGAACTTACCAACTTCGATGCTTCACAACTTAGCACAACAACATACTTTTATGCTATTCAACGTAGTAAAATATTCCTATATATCTGAAAATTGCACTTCTCAAAGCAGTAAAAAATTGATGTAGGTTTAGCTAAGCTATCGCATAAAATGGTTGATTGACACTGCGCCAGCTGCCCCACCATCTCTGCCCATCCACCATGCTAGCAGCTCAAGATCCCAAGAAAAGCGACCAAAAAGCGCCTCCGTCTCGCGCGTACTTAGGCCAATGGCTATCAGACTATATAATAAACGTCAGTATATATGAATATAAAATATAATATAAACATACAAAGTGTTTAGAGGGGGAAAATAGAATATACTAGATGGTAGGACTGAATTAACGCGCAAATGAGGGTGCAAAATCAGTTCTTTGGTACATTCCTTCGATATTATATCAACGTAGTATAATAATAAAGTTGGGATGAACAGATTTGCATTAGAAATATCTAGCTCACCTAAGGTTTCGATTTTTGATTTAAATTGTAGGGCGTTGAGAAATCGAATTTTAGTAATATTAGAGCCTTCAAGTTAAAGTAAACCAAGCCTATATTATTCAAAATTCTAAGGTACATTACTTCTATATTATAACAACGCTGCATTATATTATTATATATTTTTGAGATCGAAAGGTAAATATCTAGAACCCCTAAAGCTTCGATTTTTGACTTATGGTCTATAGCGTTGATAAATCTTATCTAAAGTTGGCCTTGGTGCGATTTTTGTCACTTATTTTGTATGAGTAAAACTTAACAAATTTTTCGGCTCGGCCCTTAAGCCTTCCGCGTGAGAGCTAGATTAGCCGTGCACGTGATAGAAGGCCTGAGCTTCTGAGGTAGGAAACTTTAAGATTCTGAATGTTTACATATAAGATTGTTACCAGGATTAGTATTTGTAGAGATTGAGAGACTGAACAAGATTGCATTGAGGACCTGAAAATCTGGAGGGAGAGCAGAGGCTATATACAGCAGATATATGCCAAGCCGGCGGATTGTATGTCCGACCAGCAAGAGGTCGCTTTTCCGGCAACAGAGATCCTATTCGAACTGCACCACCACAGCATAGAGATATGCCATCCGGAAACCCTAAAAAACAGGGGAATGATGAGGATTTTGTGCCCCCAACTCAGTATCCTGCTGTAACAAAAAATAGCCATATCCCAGAACTGCCAAATAACTGATCTCCACCCGAATTCGATCCCTTCCTATTGCCAATAACACCCCAAATGGGGGGCCGAATCTACCCCCTCGGGTTGGACAATTCAAACACATTAGAAATCTTCAAGTTATTCTTTACAGACGAATTAATAAATCTACTTGTTTATTGCACCAATACTAATGTAAGGAAGGCCTAAACGGATCTGCTAAAAGAACCTCTAGGGGATAACGCTTGCATACGAGTATGGGAGGATGCATCAAGGCAGGAAATGTACGCATATTTTGGAGTGGTTATTTTTATGGGAATTTACAAAGAACCAGCCATTGAGGGTTACTAGAAGAAGGAAAATGCGTATACTTTTTAGCACCCACTTAGGCAGTGGATGTCTAGGAACCGCCTCCGGGCTATTAACCAGTAGCTGTATTGCGAGGATACTGGCCAATCAGCAACATTTACTTGCCTATTTGAGCGAATGTAGAGCGTTTCTAAGTACTACTGGGGGACTAGCTGTTAGTACTATTCCCCAGGAACGCACTTAGCAGTAGATAAGTCTATAAAGATTTACTGGCTGCGCTAAGGAAACAGTAAGTATTCCATCTAAACCAACACTAGGAGGCTTCAAAATGTGCGTTTTGGCGAATGAGGGCTATGTATTAATTGGCTGTTTCATACAAAAAGGAAGCGCTAAAGGCCATGGTCCCTACAGGCTTAAAAGCTACTGGACGAAGAAGGAAAAGTTCGCCCCTACGGAGATAGTAGTTCTTAATCTACTATTAAGGAAACAGAAAGATATATCTTTTAGCTGGAAGTCGCCCTATTGTTTGAGTAAGGGAGTACGTTGGAGAGTACGCAATCTGCTGACGCCATGAGGGTCATGTTGAGAGATGACGAGAGCGCTACTGGGCGACATCCTAGCCAGGATATATAGGAATATTACCAAAACACGACCGCAGATCTTACCCAGAATCTTAGTCAAGGGCAAGAAAATGAGACGCACAGGGAAAACTCGAAAAATACCAGCTAAAATACAACATTTCCCAGCCAGGAGAGCCAAGAATCTTGCGCAGCTCTCATTCAGAAAAATAGCCCTGGGAAGCGTGGGAAAAGGAGGGGAAATACTAGCCAAAACGTCGAATTTCTCAACTAAACTCCTAAGAAGAAAGATAAGACAATTGCCAAGCCAAAGGGGAAGGAGAAGTGAAAGTTTGGCCCGTGAGAAGCCAGGAAACCTTATCTAAAACGGCTAGATTCCTAGCCAGAATATCAGGCGTTCGGGCAGGCGTCGACAACCCATACAGAAGATATTAGAGGCCATGGAAAAAAAAGGAGATTCGTGGAGAAATGGCAAGATTTCTAGTCAAAATTTAATGTATCCCAGCCAAGTCCTCAACCAGGCTCTCAGCCAGGATATCGACGAGGAAAATCTCCTTCCTCTACGGCCCAAATTAATCTTAGAGGACCCCTCAAAGAACGATAAGGAGCTAGATTCGGAGCTAGAGGGTGACCTAGACAATCAACTAAAACAGCACTTTTCTTAACGTTAATAAATATCAGGTTATACTATACAGTCAACTTAGCATGCGGGAGCTATATTTCGATGTCTTAAGAAACAAAATAGTTCTTTAGATGGCGTAGAAAGACGCCTAGCTCATCTTATTTACTAGTACTGCTGCTAAGCTAGAGGATACAATTGAGAGGGAGCGGAAGGGAGCCTCTAAAACGTTAACCAGCGCTCACTGTACAAGGCTTGTTTTTGGGGACTTGACAGTGAAAGATCTTGCTATTCCTTTATTTATTGACCTCTACAATTATTTTATGAACAGCATAGATCTACTTGGCTAATGTACGTCTTATTATACAACCGAGAGAGTAAAAAGAAGACCTGGAAGCCTCTCCTTTTTTTTTTCTTTTTGCTCTTCTGTTGTTGAATATGTACAGGCTTTCATCCTTCTTTAGCAGGGGCTCTACAAATAAAGGAGGCCTATCCATTACATCTGCAAAGGAACGTAAGAAGGGGGATCGTACGCCATCTATGGGAGGTGTATACCTTAATAAGGGTGAGCACGGGTCTAAACCAACTGTTCTTGGCGAGAAAATGACCTGTGTAGCGTATGTAACAGCTAAAGAAAAAATAATAAGGTTTTAGATGAATAAGATGTTAATGTATAATTGCGTCTACCTTAAACTACCTATAGGTGTGAGTTCTCACTACAGTAGTCTATCCCTATAATGTAGGGTCTATCCCCCTAATATAAGGTAACACATTACTCTAATTAGGAGTATAGTGTTCCTGTTATTAGAATAGACCTTATATAAGGTAATAAATCTCTTTACATTAGAAATATAAACTTTATATAAAAAATTATGACCTTATAATAAAGATATAAACCTTATATTAACGAAATATAAAGTAAAATCTTTTTATATAATTAAATTCCTAATTTTAGAAAAGAAATTAAATAGTATAACTTTAGCATATTGTATATAAATAGTCTATATTTAGTATATTTTCTTTTTTACGTAATTAAACACCTAATTATAAAAGTAAAGTAAATAAATATAAAATAAGTATAAAACACTTTTTATTTTTACTAAAATTAAATATTATTAAGTAGTACTAATTAGTACTATAGTTTATACTAATTTTTTATTACTTATAATAACTTATTACTACTTATATTACTTATTTTTAACTTACTTAATATAATAACTAGTTTATCTAAAGTATACTTAAGTTATATAATTATTTATTTATTTAGGTTTAGTACTTTAGTACTAGTTTATATAAGTACTTTAACTCTATATATCTTTATTAACTTTATTTTAAAATAGTTAACTTTAGTTATTTTAACTATTAACTTAAATATTAATTCTAAGAGTATACTAGCTATAATACTTAGTATTTATTTACTTAGTTTACTTTTTATGTTTTATAAGTGTTATAGTTTGAATTTAGACTTTAGAAAAAAATATAGTAAATAGTTTTCTTAAAATCTTTCTTTAGCTCCTATGTACTTATAACTTAAAGTAGTATATTATTTAATTTTTACTACTAATATTATAATAATATAGTATATAAATTACTTTAATATAGTAAGTATAAGTATAACTTGTATTAAAGTTTTAATAATTATATTAAGTTATATAGTAACTTACTAACATAATATTCTAATAATATAAAAATATAATAAAGTAATAGTTTAACTAATTTATTATATAACAAATTCTAGAGAGTTGCTCTAAAATAAGAAGATAAGTATAAAAAAAAAACTATCTAAAAGCTAAAGAAAATGCTTTTTATATAGTTATTTCTTTATTTATAATTTATTAGATAATAAGCTCTAATAAGTGTTCTAAGTTCTTATTACTACTTATTATACTTATTATATTTATAACTTTATATATAAGACATTATGTTTTTTTTTTTACTATTAGTTCTATTAATTATTTTAATAATATTAGCTAGAAGCTTTATTTTTTACTTAGTTTTTTAAAGTATTTACTTTATTTTTATTTTAATATTATATACTTATACGTGTTTTTTTACTAATAGCTAATAATTCTCTTTTAGTTAGTTTACTATTTTCTATTTGTAATTATTACTTATAATAAACTCTTACTTATTACTAATTATAATACTTGCTTTCTTTTTAGATTTTTAGCTTAAAAGTTTTTTTTACTTAGGCTTTAAATATAAGTAAAGTAAGTTCTTTTAATAATATTATATATACTTCTAAAATTTCTTTTTTTTTATTTCTAATAATACTTAAAGTTAAATTGTTAACTGTTTATAATTATTATTTTATGAAATTAATTTAGAATTACAATTACTTTATACTAACTCTATATAGTTTATATAAAATTTTTTTTTTATTATTTTATAAATCTTTTATTTAGCTATTGTTTTAAGTGCATTTTCTAAAACTACAAATATAATTTAATAGTTTTTTAGTAGAAGTTTAATAAATTTTTAGTTAAATATTAGTATTTTTATAATTAACTAGAAGTAGCTAAGAATACTATTTTTAAAACTAAAGTTTATAAATAATAGCTTTAGAAGTAGCTTACTTTAGTTAATAATTATAAGTATAAACTATTTACTTACAAGCTTACTTTAATTAAAGAAATATAAAATCTAGAAAAAAAAGAAAAATAAAAGATTTTTAAATTATTATAATTTATAACATTCTTGTTTATTACTTTTACTAATTCTTTTTTTTATTAATTTCCTTTAATTAGAAAGCTGTATAAGCCTTTATTTAAAATTTAGTATTACTAAATTCTTTAAATAGAACTAGTTAATTATTTTAAAATATTACTCTAAGTTTTTAATAAATTTTTAGGTATTTTTCTTTAGTTTATAGTTCTTTTATTTAACTAAGTATTTCTACTAATATTTAAATTATTATAGCTCTTAAATCTTTTTAACTTTATATTCTAACTAATATAGCTCTATGTTTATATTTGTTGCTATTAGTGTATTTAGTAATACTAGTTTAAGTAATAATATATAAATAACTAAATAAATTTTTATATTTTGTGGTAGTTATAGTTTATAGTTAACTAATTTAATAACTTGACTAATTTCAAATAGTCTAATTTAAACGTAATTTAGTTTCTTATTTAGTTTTTTAGTTTTTAGATTTTTATATAACTGGAAAATTTTATTCTTTTTCTTAAGAGTTAATTTTTTAACTCTTAACTTATTAGTACTTACTATAGTTTATAAGTTCTTTAAAATAATTTATTTACTAAATTTATTATACAAGTTTTATAGCTGTTTAGTTTTATTCTAAGTTTAATAAAATTTACTTTCTAAATTATATAGTTTTTTATAAGTAATTAGCTTATACCTGTAATTTAAATAGAATAGTAATATATTAGTTATAAATAATTTTATACTATTATAAGTAAACTATACTAAAGGTAATACCTTAACTTAATTCTTTTAAAAGTAATTAATATATATTTTTAGATATTATTATTATTATTATTATTTCTATTTACCGCCTGATTTGGTCTCTCTAATAGGTCTATATAGGCTAATTCCTTTTATAAAAAAAATTTATTAATAAGAAAATTTATTAACAAGCTATACTAGAGGGGCATTAGTGTTCTACTATTATAACACTTTTTTTCTATTTTTTTATTTTTTATATAGTCTATAATTTTAGCTATTACGCTTATGTTTTGTAGATAATTTTATTTTATTTTTTTTCTTTTACCCTCTTTTTCTGTCTCCTACTAATTATCTATGCTCTAGAATGGGCGGAAGTTATTTATTTTCTTAGTATTAATTACTTTTACTACTTAGAACTAAGTAAGTAATTTTATTCTTATAAACTATTTTACTACTACTTAAGTACTATCTCTCTAGCTTAGTATTTTTTCTAGTTATTCTAATAGAAATAATATTATTAGTTTAGTTCTCTTTAGTTTAAAATAGTAAAGAAGAGTATAGCGTATAGTCTATACTAGCTAGCTATAATTATACTATAGAAATTTATTTAGAACCCCTATTTTTACTAGCTAGGTGTTGAGGCTAAGGACTTTTATATATAATAAAAATAGAGTAATAGCTTCTACCTTTAAAAGTCCTTTATAGAGTAGGATTATAGGTATTTTCTATAAAATATACTAAGTAAATACTATTTATTCTTTTACTATATTTTATTATTAGTATTACTACTTTATATTTACCTACTTTAAAATAAGGGTGGCTGTGTGCTAGTAGTATTAATAGCTATTAATATAATATATTTATAATTCTCCTATATATCTCTGTATTATAGACGGTAATAAGAAGGTAATTATATTTAAGAAACTAAAGAAACTAGTAATAATAGCTAATAAAGCTTTAGAATAAAAACTTATGTTTAAGCTTAAAAGGAAGAACTATAAGTAAATATAGAATATATTAGCATAAGCTAAGGTATAGGCTAAGAAGTAAAAATAAAAATATAAAATTATATAAATAAATATAGAGTATCCACCCATGTAACAGGATAGAGCTTAGTAGATAGAGAGAAAGTAAGATAATAAAGCTTTAGGCACCTCTAGTAGTTTCTAGCAGCCTCTAGTAGCCTCTAGTAGTATCTAATATATAGCTAGATAATATATAATATACATATAAAGGATCTACTATAAGTATAAGACATTAGACAGTTTATAATTACTTTTAATTCTTTATAATTACTCTAAAATTAAGATTTATATCTTAAGTAAAATAGTTTAATACTATCTTATTAAATTTTAACTTATTAAATTTGTTTCTTCTTACCTCTTACTGAGTTAACTAACTTTTATTAAGTCTAATAAGCTATTTAATCCAGAAGTAAAGGAACTAACTAAGTATTATATAATTAGTTAAATAGCTAGTTACTAGTATAATTTACGTTAGTAAGTTAGTAACCTATAATATTATAATTATTATCTCAAGAAAATAAGAGAAGCCGTTGGATAGATTTTAATAACTAATTATTAAGAGTTTATAATAACTTATTATAAAGACGAACAAGAACTTTACTTATTAAAAGAAAGTAGTAATAAAGAAGAAGTTATAGTAGGATTTTTATTTATAATTAGAAGTACATCTAAAGAATAGAAGAGTATATAATAAATTATTTAAAAATAAAAAGTAGCCATTATAAAATTATATAATACTTTAATAAATCTATAATAATAGATTAGAATAAATTAAGGAGAGAGAATAGTAAAGATACAGTCTTTTAAAAAGTTTAATAGTAATTAGAATAAACTTAAGACCTTTATAGTAGTAATAGACTTATACTATTATTTTAACTAGAAATTATTTCTAACTAATTAGGACAGGATCCTGGTGGCTGGTATAAATATAATAAATAAAACTATATAATAGTTTAAACTACTAGTAAGAAATTACCTAGCTAATAGAGATTTTAACCTAGAGATAACAGGACTAGCTAATTATAATAATAATATATAATAAGCTTTTAAAAGTTATAAATGTTTTAAACAAGAAATGGTTATTATTTTTAAAGAATTAATAAAGAAATAGAGGTAATTTAAAAGCTTTAATGACTTAAATAATAAACATTAGCAGCTAATTACACGGTAGAGTTTAAATAAATTTAATTATAACTTAATTAAGTAAACTAACTACTAGTTATAATATACTATAAAGGATTAAAAGATAGAATTAAGAACAAGATCTCTAGAGAAAAGCAGCTAAGTATTTTATTAAAAATTATTAAATAAGTAGTAACTATTAATAATTACTAGTATTAATAAGAGTAAGAGAAAAAAGTTTGTAGAAGATTATTAATTTATATACCTAAAAGAAATAAAAAAGATAACTAAACCTATAATAAAATAAATATTAACGTTAAACAGATATTTATTAGAAGAGAGTAAGGAAAGTAAGCTAAAAAATAAATAAAACACTACATATATAAAGTATGCTTAGAATATAAAAATAGAGATACTTTATTAAAGATTATAAATAATAATAATTAGATATTAAGAAAGCTTACGTTTAGATTAAAGTGCCTAAAAAAATTAAGATTACTATAATCCAAGTAAAACAAGCAAGAGACACTATAATAAAAGAAATAATTATAAAAAGAATTTAGAGAAAATAATATTAGATATATAGAAACTACATATATCTCAGACAAGAATATGAGGTTTCATATTAATAAGTTAAGAATTATTTAGTATGATAATTTAGTAATATAATTACTATAATATAAAAAGCAGTAGTTTAATAACACAATATAGAAACCAAGAAAGAAATGTAAAGATTCTATGAAATTATAAAATAAGAAAGTGAACTATTCTACAAGAAAGATCAGAAATTTAAATAAAAAAAGAATTAAGAGATAATAGAGAGTAAGAAGCTAATATCTATAATAATTATATAGTATATACACTAGAGATATTATTAGATATATAGATTAAAATATTATTAAAAAGAATATTGTATTACTAAACACTAGGAAGTCACTCTAAAAGATGGGATATATAAATACTAATAAGTACTATAAGTAATAGAAAACAAACAGCATAAAAAATTAAATAAATAAAAACTAGCTATATAAATAAATAAGATCTATTAATAAATATTTATATTAGTTATAAGTAATGCAACGTACTATCACCCTATTAGATATCTAGAATTAAGATAGGATTAAAACAGAAAGAATAAAAAAACCCCTTTATTAATATTATAGATACAGGATAATAATGCCGTAAATAGAATAATAAAAAAATACTAAATATATATAGCCTTTAATTATATAAAAAAGGACTATAGATAGAATAAACACGCCATACATATTAAGGGACTAAAGATAAGAAAAATATTATAATAACTAGTAAATAAAAAAAAACTTAACTTATAATAAGAACTGGTTTATATGGATTTAGAAGATAAACTATAGAACCCAAACTCAAATAAACACAAATAACTATTATGAGATAAATACTAGGCTAAATATTATTAAGAAGAATAGTTAGCTACAGACTCACATAAAAAACTCACATATTAAGAATATTTCTTAAGATAGAAATGTTAGGATTATAGAGAATAAGCTAGAAACACACATAAAATACTTAATAGAGAAGTATACTAACTCTAGAAATATCTAATCTATAGATTTAAGAAGAAAACACTAAAGAAAGGACTACTATTTAAGAGTTAGCTATAGACAAAAAATTAGAAAACTAGTAAACTATAACTAAGCTACTAGAAAACTAAGAACTAAAGATTAGAAATAACATAACGCTTATATATACATAACTAAACTAAAGAAAATATAAAAACAAGCTATATATAAACGTATGTATTAATAGTAATTAAATACTAACACTTATAAATAATAGGGCCAGTAAAATACTTATATTAAATAAGTAAATATAGAGATACTAGATACTAACTAGAGTTTTAGATAAATCTATATAAGTAAAACATATAAATAATAGTCTAGCAGTATTCAGAAAAAGTTTAATTAATTTTAAAATAAAGAATATAACTATTAAAGCAGCAGGATATACGGATAACTGTTATATTAAAATTATAAATTTAGGTAGTAAAGATTTTATCTTAGGATAAAATTAGCTAGCACAATAGAACCTACTAATTAATTAGAAAATAAAGTCTATAAAAACTAGAGAAGACTATTATAGATAAATGAAAGCTATAATATAGATAAAGAAAATAACTTTTTATAATACTACGTTTATTATGCCAGACGAATACCAGAAGGAATTTAGAGAATAGTTCTTTAAAAAAGCTAAAGACTAATTACTAGAATACTAGGACTAAGACCATAAAATCACACTTAAAGAAGAAATAAATTTAAAACTAGGACTATTATATCAAGTACCTATTTATTAATAAGAAGAATTACGAAAACTCTTATAGAAAAATTAATAAAAAGGATATATATAAACCAGTTAAAGTAAAATAGCTTTATTAATACTCTTTATACTAAAAAAGAATAAAAAGCTAAGGTTATATATTAATTACAGATATCTTAATAAAGCTATAGTAAAGAATTATTATCTAATACTATTAATTTTAGAACTTATAGATAAACTCAGAGGAGCTAAATGGTTTAGCCTTTTTAATATTAAAAATAAATACTATTAAATATAAATAGCTAAAGAATATAAATAGATAATAGTATTTAAAATAAGATATAAGCTATTTAAATACTTAGTTATACTAATAGAACTTACAAACGTACTAGTAATATTCTAGATAATTATTAACTATATGCTAAGAGAATACCTAGACGTATTTATAATAGTATATTTTAATAATATGCTTATATATATAAACAGAATGCTAGAAGAACACGTTAAGTATACTAAAAGAGTATTATAAAAGCTTAAGAAACACAAGCTATACATTTAAACAGAAAAATATATATTTTATAAAATAGAAGTTAAATTCTTAAGATACTTAGTATCCTAAGACGGAATAGTAGTAAACTTAGATAAAATAAAAAATATACTATCTTAGCTAATACTAATAAACACTAAAGAAGTTTATTCTTTCCTTAGATTTATAGAGTTTTATAGATAGTTTATTAAGAATTACTTAAAAATCACATTACCCTTAACAGAACTATTGAAAAAGGATTAATAATTTAAGTAGAAATAATATAAGAAAAACGCTTTTATAATACTAAAAGAAATATTCTAATAACTACTAATATTAAAGATGTTTAATTTATGGCTTTAAATAGAGATATATATAATAACTAAAAAGTTAAATTAATAATAAGTTAGATAGTAAAAGCTAGTCTCTATATTTAACTTTTAAATATTTTATAAATTAGGAAAAGAAAATATAGTGGTTGACGCACTTAGTTAAAGAGCAGACTATATAAGAGATATACCAGAAATTTATAATATAATATTTAAGTAAAGAATAAACAGATTTCTGGAGAACTTATAAATAGATATTAAAGCTATAGTCATTATTAAAAATATATAATAGAAATAAATTAGAGAATATAACTATAGATAACTATAATAATATAAAATTAAAACTATTTTTATACCAGAAGCACTATAAACTAAACTTATTAAAGACTAATATTCAGCTAAGATATATAAATATTAAGAAATTAAAAAGACTATAGAATAGATTAACAGATACTTTTAGATTTCTAAAATATAAAAAAAGATTAGAGCTATTCTTTTAAAGTGTATTAAGTACAAAAACAATAAAGTATTAAAATATAAAAAATATAAACTTATATAACCAATTCCTTTACTAGACTAACTATGAGAATTAGTTATAATAGACTTTATTACAGGAATACCAACAACAACCACCTTTTAAGGCTAATAGTATGATATGATATTAGTTATAATAAACTAATTTATAAAATACACATACTTTAAACTAACGTATATAGAGATTAAAGTGGATAAATTAGTAACTATACTTATTAAATTACTAATAACATAATATAGATTACTACAGGAATTTATTACAGACAGAGATAAATTATTTATATTAATATTTTAAAAGACGTTTATAGGAAAGCTAGGAGCTAAGTATTAACTCTTAATAGTATTTTATCTATAAATAGATAAATAAATAGAGTAAACTAACCAGACACTAGAGCAGTACCTATAAATATATGTTAATAAATAATAAGATAATTAGATTAACTTACTACTAATAGCTGAGTGTATATATAACTCTGTAAAGTTATTAACTACTAAAAGATTACTATTCTTTATAAATTATAGTTATAAACCTACAGCTTATCAAGAACTATAAAAGCTAAACAAAATATTAGAATTAGCAAGAATAAAGGTTAAGAAGTTATAATAACTTTATTAAGAAATAGCGAAGAAAATTACCCAGAAAGGAGGCCTTAATACGTAATAGAAAGATAAATCTAAAGTTAAGAAACTAATCTTTAAAGAGAGAGATAAGGTTTTCCTACTATAAAAAAAATTAAAAATAAAATAACCATCAAAAAAACTGGATCACGTTAAATTAGGACTATTTAAGATTAAAAGATAAATAGAATCTATAAATTATAAACTACAACTACCTAAAGACACGTGAATTTACTTAGTTTTTTATATTTTAAGATTAGAACCAGCACTATAAAACGCTAAACTATAAATAAGACTTAAACTTAAGGAAGACACTACTAAGTATAAAGTCTAATAAATTTTAGACTACCAGCAGTTTAGGTGTTAGTGGAAATACTTAGTTAGATAAAAGGATTATAGACTAGAGGACGATACGTGGGAGCTAATCAGGAACCTAAAGAATAGTTCAGAGCTAGTTAACCAGTACTATTAGATAAGCCAGGAGGGGCTTATCTTAAGGTCATATCCTAAGAATAAGGCAAGTAAAATGCATTCTAATTAAAACTGAAGGATAGAGAAGGCGAAGTGATAGGCTAGGAGGAAGCTTAAACTGCAGGTTATAGTATATGAGTTTCTTAACCTTAAGAACAAGTCTCTTCCTCTTTAAGAGCTTGGATCTCATGAATTGAGGCCATCTCTTGATTAAACATTTTCTTCTCTTTTGAATCTACTTGCGTGAGTTTATGATGGAGCCGTAGCTCATGAACACAGAGCTTAGAACGCTAGTCCTTAATAGAGTTAAGTTAACAACAAAGTTTTGCTTTATCACGGTTAAGGCGATTCCATTCCAATTGTGATATAATTAGATCATACTTTACGTTGCGGTCAGCGCAGGCGGAGTAATGGCCGGAACTCAGATTCACAAGGCAATCATCGCCTCAGCGGGAACAATTTGAGTAAGGTGTTGGCATGTAACAGGGTTCGTTATAGATCTGAGAAGCTAGGCGGTAAGCACGTGTTAGAGACGACTTAAGACGTGTCATTATTAGGAAGCTGGACAGGGAGAAAAGGAAGTTGAGGGTCTTATAGTCTGGAATACAGAGCAGAAGACCTGCTGCCTTTATACTGCTTATGGAAGGGAGAAACTATCTTCTGAGATGAAGATTTGGAAGGAGGGGATAGTGTTATAGATAGTAACAAGAAGGCAACTGCACCTGAGGAGCTGAAGGAACTAGCAATAATGGCTAATGAAGCTCTAGAATAGAAACGTATGTTTGAGCTTGAAAGGAAGAACTATAAGCGGGCACGGGACGCATTAGCACAGGCTAAGGCACGGGCCAAGAAGCGAGGATAAAGATACAGAACCATGTGGGCAGATATGGAGCATCCACCCACGTGACAGGACAGGGCTTGGCAGACAGAGGGGGAGCGAGGTGATAGAGCCTCAGGCATCTCTGGCAGCCTCTGGCAGCCTCTGGCAGCCTCTAGCAGTATTTAACATACAGCTAGACAGTATATAATGTACGCACAGAGGATCTACTATAAGTATGAGATATCAGATAGTTTATAATTACTTTTAATTCTTTATAGTTACTCTAAAATTGAGATTCATACCTTAAGTGAAATAGTTTAATACTATTCTGTTAAATTTTAACTTATTATATTTATCTCTTCCTATTTCTTACTAAGTTAACTAATTTTTACTAAGTCTAATAAGCTATCTAATCCGGAAGCAAGGGAACTAACTAAGTATTATATAATTAATTAGATAACTAGTTACTAGTATAATTTATATTAGTAAGTTAGTAACCTATAATATTCTATTCTTATTAGTATTAGTAATTTCTAGAGTTTTCTTTTATAGAATAGGCTAGGACTTCTTTCTTATATTCTTTTACCTAGTTTTAAAGCTTTTCTAGTAAAGTTAGTAGTTATATTACAGTCTACTATTAACTTACTAATAATACCTAAATATTATTTAGGGTGCTTATTTTTTTTTTATTAAGTTTTAACTAGTATCTAAAGTCCTCTAAAGAGCTATAATATTTATATAAAGTATAATTAATAAAATTACTATCTTTTTCTTAATAACTACTATTAGTATTCTTTTATATACTTTTATTATTTTATGAAGATACTAGTTTTAGATTTTCTAAAACAGCCGGACGAGATTCTTTATTATTAAATTACTATTATTATAAGTTCCTTATATCTAGGTACTGTAGAGTATTATTAGGTGGATAATTACTATATATAAAAGATATAAGCATTTTATAAACAGGCTTTATATTAATATAGTAATTTATAATATAGCTTTAAAAGCTACTATACCCTTCTCTACTACTTTATAAATATATTCTTTTTATTAAAGCTTTAGGTTTACTTAGATTCTAAGTATATATATACTTAAGCTTTAGAGAGTAGTTTTATAGCTAGTAATTTATATAATTAATACTAAGTCTATACTATTATAATATCTTTTTTTAGTAAAGTATATAAGCTAGTATTTTTTTAGTATGAATATAGCTCTATAGTGTTTCACCTATACTATATATTAATTATATATAGTTATTAGGCGTTAGTAGTTCTCAGTAGTAGAATTTCCTTATAAAATAAGATTTATATTATTAATAAAGCTAAATATTAGTGTATTACCATCTAATCACTAAAACTCCTCTAAAAGCTTTAATATAAAGAAGAGGAATAAAATTAGTGAAAGTAGAAATCCCTATAAGATACTTATTTATATTTAAATCTATTTATTTTAATATTTAAAAAATATAATACGCGTTTATTGAGCAGTTAAAAAGCTTTATATAAAGTAAATTATTTATTCTAGTAGTTTTTTCTTTCTTAGAATATATAGCAGGTATTTATGAGAGATATTATTAAAGACTTTAGTTAAATCTAAATTTAGTATTAAGATAATATAGCCTAAGCGCGCTCTTTACGCTATCTAAATATTAAAAATAAATATACTAATTACTAAAAATATTAAGCGCTTCTTTTTTGCTTTTATTTAGTTTTATAAAAGTAATTTATATTTTTTAGTAGCTACTACTATTAAGTCTACTACTTATTTTTTAATTACCTTAGCTAAGGTGTTTTCTAGCGTGATTAATTAATAGCTTTTTAAAAGAAAGTAATCTTTCTTACCTTTTTTATATAAAGTAATTATAATTAATTTTTTAAAATAGGTTAGTATTATTTTATTTTTAAGATACTAATAAACCGCCTGTATAAGCTCCTAAGCTATTAATAAAAATATAATTTTTAAAATCTTATTTAGTATCTTATTAGGGCTTAGGGCTTTTCTATTTAGAAGTTTTATAATTAAATTACTTATTACATTCTTAGATATATATAAGTTAATATTAATTTAAGTGTGCTTTAACTATATTTTATTATTAATATTTTTAAAATTTACTTTATTTATATTTAGGAAGAACTTCCTAGTTAAAATCTTTATTTTTATAGTATTATTTTTAGTAAGGTGGTCGCTAGTAGAGCTTTTAAAATTAAAAAAAAAAAAATTTTTTTTTATTATATTAATACTTTTTCTACTCCACCTTAAGAGGGTCTATAATTTCTTATTATATAGTTTTATAAAGTCTATTATAAATTCTTATATAAATTACTTTTAGTTATTTTTTTTTTTAATTTTTTTTCTAAAGTTAGTTGGACAGCGCCTTATAGCTCTAGTAGTTATAATTTTCTTTATAGTTATAATACTAATATCTTACTTATTTAATATCTATAAGAAACTAGATTACTTTTAGTAATTATATTCTACGCACTTATAAGCTAGGTCTTATATGTAGATAGTAAGACTTAAAAGTATATATAATTTCTTTCTAAAAGACTTCTAAAGGTTCCAGGGCTGTTATCTACTTAAGAATTTTAATATCTTAAAGGAATCTTTTTATATCTAGTTTTTTAAATATATAGTGTTTATTTTTCTCTTATAAGTAAATAGTAGTATTTATTTAGATTTATATTAATATATAGTTTTTTATTAGAGCCTATCTATCTTCCGTTCTATAGAAGCTAACTTTTTTATATATTATATTTAATAGAAATATAAAGTTAATAATGCTCTCTCTTTATCCTCTTTTTTAAATTAGTTTATTTTATAATATAGCAAGTTAAAGACCTTATACTTTTATTTTAAAAAGTAGGTGTTTTATTTATGTTTTACTTACAACATAACTTCCCCCCTATATTAAATACTATATATTAAAGTTTCTAAAGAGTATGACTTTTCTTTTTGTTTTTTTAATAGCTTTATTTATTTCTAGCTAAGTCCTAATCTATTAGCAGTTTCTATATAGATTATAGATATTAATAATAGTAGTCTCTAGTCTCTCTAGGTTAAGCTAGAGTGTTATAATAAATAGATTATATTATTTATATCTCTAATACACAGCGTTAATGTTTTGGCTAATTATAAAATATACTTTTATTATAAGATTTTCTTTATATGCTAGAGCATATCCGCATAAGTAATATATTAATTTAATATATTTATTATATACTAGTTTTTAGATTATGAGTATCTAGTGCTCTGCTTATATTATCTTATTAAAAAAAATAACATGCACTTTAATTTGCGTTTTTATAGTTATATTAGATAATAATAAGTTTATTTATTTAAAGTAGGTATATAGTCTTCTATATTAGTATTAGAATTATTATTTATTTCCACTTAAGCTGGGTGTATGTTGCTTGTGTTTAGTATAAGTTTTAATTATAAAATATCTTTACTTATAACTTCTACATAGGAGGGTCTACCTAGTTCTTTTTTTAATAATAGTTCTTTATATAAGTTACCTAATAAAATAATCTATCTTTTTCTTTTTCTTATTATAATAATAAAGTTATTCTATATAGGGTTTGGTTATTCTGCCTGTTTTTTCTCTATAGTATAGATATAAAGCGTTTGCTTAAAAAAGGCCATCTTTTTTACCTAAATTCTTAGATATTATTCTAGAGTCTAGTTAGTATACTTTATTTACCTATTTATTTAAGAATAAAAGCTTATTAAGAGCTTATTTTTTGACCTTAATCTAGCTAATAAAGTTTTCTAAAAGTATAATATAAATAATTTATTTTAATTAAAAATAATCTTTTCTAGTAACTTATGTTATAAAACTAATATTTTTAACACTTTATATACTAGTTCTTTTACTAATAGGTTTATAACTATTAAATTAAAGTATATATACTTAGTTAATTTATTTATAATAACTAGTGTTACATTATACTTCTTATTATTTTCTAGTTCTTTAAATAATAGTAATCCTGTAATAAAGTTTATTAAAACCAACTCCTATAGTTATTTTAGCACTTCTAATAGTTATAAAAGTCTATAAAACTTATATTAGACTAGTTTTTTTTTTTTTTTAATTACGTTTTAATTACTTTCTTTACTTTTTATTTTAACTCTTTAATATAGAAATTTTTAGAGATTTACTTTATAGTCTTTTCTATGCCTTAGTATTTATATATAATAGTTTTATAATTTTCTTTAATTAATTCTTTATATAGCTCTTTTAGTATATAAATATTATAGTTAGTAATAAGTAAAAGTTTATTATAGGTAATAATTACAGGTAGAAGATAATAAACTAATTAAAAAAGAATTATTAAATATTAGCAAAAAGACACGTGTAGGAATATAAAGCTAGAATAAAAATAAAGTAAATACTCTATAAAACTAGACAAAAAGCAAGGCTTTTAGCTAATATTATTAAAATAATTAATAAGGCTAGTAATAAAAAAAACATAACATCTTACATGCATAGTCATAAGTGTAATATAAATAATTAAGTTTAATAAAAGCTAAGTAGCTATAATAACTCTAAGTATTAGTAAAACTATAAGTAAAAAATTTACTATATAAAGGACATCTTCTTTAGCTTTTAGATAGTTTTTTTTTATACTTATTTTCTTATTCTAAAGCAACTCTCTAGAATTCGTTATGTAATAAATTAGTTAAACTATTTTTTATTATATTTTTATATAATTACTAAATTACTTAACTTAGTATATACTCATACTTACTATGTTAAAGAAACTTATATATTGTTTTTTATAATATAATAATAAAGGCTATGTAATATACTATTATGTAAAAATCTTAAGTATATAAAAGCTATAGCCTATTCTATAATACTATAAATACCTATAAGTTATATAAGTTATATAATAATAATAAGCTTAAGTAGTTTAGCTTTAGTATTAATATTATTTATAGTTTAAATTATATAGTAACAACAGTAGCAGATTTTAAAGCTATAATAAATAGTTATAAAGTTAAAAAACTAAACTAATATAAAAATCTATATATTTAGTACTAAAGTATAACTATTAAGAAGATTTAATAGAATATAAAAATACTTTAAAAGCTTTTTAACAGGAATAGAAATATATACTTACTTTAATAGAAATACTTTTTTTAAGAATTAAAACAGAATCCTTGTAGCTAGTATAAATATAAAAAGTAGAACTATAAACTAGTTTAAGCCCTTAACTAGAAATTACATAAATAAAGAAACTAAAATAACTAAAATAACTAATAAAACAAAAGTAGTTTTCTAGAGTTATAATAATTTTAAAACTTAAATAACTATAGTGTTATAGACTGTAATAAAGAAGAAAGCATAAATAAGAAGGCGTTACTATAAAAGGCATAGTATAAAGAAATATACAAAAAATACTAACAAGCTAAGGTAAATTAGTAAAGATAAAACTTATAAATAGAATTACTCTATAGTAAGTTTAAGTTCTATAGGGAATAATACTTAAAGTAGGTAAGTAAATCAGGTAATTAACTACAGCAAAATATAAAAAAAATAAGTGCTAATAATAAAGATAAGGCTAAGTATAAACTTATTTTTTTTTATTTTTTCTAGTAGTATTTAATATACTTCTAATTAGTATATAATATATGCACGGAGGATCTATTATAAATATAAGACATCAGATAGCTTATAGTTACTTTTAATTCTTTATAGTTACTTTTAATTCTTTATAGTTACTCTAAAATTAAGATTTATACCTTAAGTAAAATATTTTAATACTATTCTATTAAATTTTAACTTACTATAATCATTTCTTTCTATCTCTACTAAGTTAACTAACTTCTACTAAGTCTAACAAGCTATCTGATCCGGAAGTAAGGGAACTAATTAATATTATATAATTAATTAAATAGCTAGTTATTAGTATAATTTATGTTAGTAAGTTAGTAACTTATAATATTATAACTACCACCTCAAGAGAATAAAAGAAGCGGTTAGATAGATTCTAGTAACTAATTATTAAATATTTATAATAACCTACTATAAAGATAAATAGGAACTTTATTTATTAAAAGAAAGCAGTAGTAAAAAAGAAGTCATAATAGAATTTTTATTTATAACTAGAAGTA
This sequence comes from Zopfia rhizophila CBS 207.26, assembly GCA_010093925.1. Lineage (NCBI taxonomy): Eukaryota > Fungi > Ascomycota > Dothideomycetes > Zopfiaceae > Zopfia > Zopfia rhizophila. The sequence continues at coordinate 1,087,865 of ML994613.1, read as the reverse complement.
TATCTAAAGGTGCTAAGAGTGTATAATAAATTATCTAAAAATAAAAAATAGCTATTATAGAGTTACATAACGCCCTAATAAACCTATAATAGTAAGTTAGAGTAAACTGGAGAGAAAAAACTACAAAAATATAGCCTTTTAAGAAATTTAATAGTAATAGAAATAAACTTAAGATCTTCATAGCAGCTATAGACCTATACTATTAGTTTAATTAAAAATTATTTCTAACTAATTAGGATTAGATTTTAGTAGCTAGTATAAACATAATAAGTAGAACTATATAATAGTTTAAACTACTAGTAAGAAATTACCTAGCTAATAGAGACCTTAACTTAAGAATAAAAAAGTTAACTAATTATAATAGTAATATATAATAAGCTTTTAGAAGTTACGAATACTTTAAACAGGAAATAATTATTATCTTTAAAGAAATTAATAAGGAAACGGAGGTAATTTAGAAGCTTTAATAACTTAAGTAATAAATATTAGTAGCTAACTATACTATAGAATTTAAGTAAATCTAATCACAACTTAATTAAATAGATTAACTATTAGTTATGATATACTATAAAGGACTAAAAGATAGAATTAAGAATAAAATTTCTAAAGGGAAATAGCTAAGTACCTTGCTAGAAATTATTAAATAAGTAGTAACTATTAATAATTACTAGTACTAATAAGAGTAAGAGAAAAAAGTACGCGGAAAATTAGCAATCCACATACTAAAAAAAAAAAAACAGAAAAGATAACTAAACCTATAATAAAATAGATATTAATATTAAATAGATATTTATTAAAAAAGGATAAAGAAAATAAGCTAGAGAATAAATAGAACGCTACGCACTTAAAGTTTATCTAGAATATAGAAAATAAAAACACTTTATTAAAAACTATAAATAATAATAATTAGATATTAAGAAAGCTTACGTCTAAACTAAGGCGCTTAAAAAAATTAAGATTACTATAGTTTAAATAAAATAGATAAGAGATACCGTAATAAAGAAAATAATTATAAAGAAAATCTAAAAAGAATAATATTAGATATATGGAAGCCACACATATCTTAGATAAGAATATAAAGTCTTATATTAACAAGTTAAGAATTATCTAGTAGGATAACCTAGTAATATAATTACTATAATATAAGAAGCAGTAGTTTAATAATATAACACAGAAACTAAAAAGGAGACGTAAAGGTTCTATAAAATTATAGAATAAAAAAGTAGACTATTCTATAAGAAAGATTAGAAATTCAGATAAAAAAGAAATTAAGAGATAATAGAAGATAAAAAGTTAATATCTATAATAATTATACAGCACATACGCTGAGGATACTATTAAATATATAAATTAAAGTACTATATAAAGAAATATTATATTAGTAAATACTAGGAAGTTACTTTAGGAGATAGAATATATAAATACTAATAAGCACTACAGTTAGTAGAAAACAAGTAATATAAAAAACTAAGTAAACAAGAATTAGCTATATAGATAAATAAAATCTATAAATAAAATCTATAAATAAATATCTATACTAGTTGTAATTACTATACTATACTATCACCCCATCAGACATCCAGGGCTAGAATGGGATTAAAATAAAAAAGAGAAAGAAAACTCTTTACTAATACTATAAATACAGGATAATAATACCGTAAATAGAATAATAAGAAAAAAATACTAAATATATGTAGTCTTTAATTATATAGGAAAGAATTATAAATAGAATAAACACAGCACACATATTAAGAGACTAAAGATAAGAAAAGTATTATAGTAATTAGTAAATAAGAAAGAACTTAACCTATAGTAAGAACTAGTTTATATGGATTTAGAAAATAAACTACAAGACCCAAACTCAGATAAATACAAATAACTATTATAGGATAAATACTAAATAGGATACTAATAATACTAGACTAAATACTATTAAAAAAAATAGTTAGCTACAGACTCACATAAAAAACTCATATATTAAGAATGTTTCTTAGGATAGAAGTGCTAGGATTATAGAGAATAAGCTAAAAACACATATAAAATACTTAATAAAAAAGTATGCTAACTCTAGAGATATCTAATCCACAGGCCTAAAAAAGAAACACTAAAAAAACAGCTACTACTAAGGAGCTAGCTATAAATAAAAAACTAGAAAATTAATAAACTATAACTAAGCCACTAAAGAACTAAGAACTAAAGATTAAAAGGGATATATTAATTATATATATATAACTAAACTTAAGGAAATATAAAAATAAGCTATATATAAATATATATATTAATAGTAATTAAATACTAGCGCTTATAAATAGTAGGACTAGCAAGACACTTATATTAAATAAATAAATATAAAGATACTAAATACTAACTAGAGTTTTAGACAAACTTGTATGAGTAAAACACATAGATAATAGTCTAATAGTATTTAGAAAAAAACTAATTAATTTTAAAATATGAAATATAACTATTAAAGTAGCAGGTTACATAGATAACTGTTATATTAAAATTATAAATCTAAGTAGTAAAGATTTTATCTTAGGATAGAATTAGCTAGTATAATAGAATTTAAAAATTAACTAGAAAATAAAGTCTATAGAAACTAGAAGAAACTACTATAAATAAATAAGAGCTATAATATACATAAAGAAAGTAATAATTCATAACATTACGTTTATTATACTAAATAAATACCAGGAGGAATTCGGAAAATAGTTTTTTAAAAAAGCTAAAGATTAGTTACTAGAATACTAGAACTAGAATTATAAAATCACGCTTAAAAAAGGAATGGACTTAAAACTAGAACTATTATATTAAGTACCCATACACCAACAAGAGGAGTTACGAAAATTCTTATAAAAAAATTAATAAAAGGAATATATATAAACTAGCTAAAGCAAAATAGGTTCACCAATACTCTTTATACTAAAAAAGAATAGGAAATTAAGGTTATATATTAACTATAGATACTTTAATAAAGTAATAGTTAAAAATTATTACCCTATACTGCTACTATTAGAACTTATAGATAAGCTTAAAACAGCTAAATAGTTTAGTCTCTTTAATATTAAGAATAGATATTATTAGATATAAATAGCTAAAAGACACGAATAAATAACGGCATTTAAAATAAGATATAAATTATTTAAATACCTAGTTATACTAATAAAACTTATTAACGTACTAGTAATATTCTAGATAATTATTAACTATGTACTAAGAGAATATCTAGACGTATTTATAATAGTATATCTTAATAACATGCTTGTATACACAAACAGAACGCTAAAAGAATATATTAAGTATATTAAGAAAGTATTACAAAAGCTTAAGGAATACAGACTATATATTTAAACAGAAAAATATATATTCCATAGAAAAGAAATTAAGTTCTTAGGATATTTAGTATCCTAAAATAGAATAGTAGTTAACCCTAATAAGGTGAAAAATATACTATCTTAGCCTATACTAATAAACACTAAAGAAGTTTATTTTTTTCTTGGATTTATAGGATTTTGCTGATAATTTATTAAGAACTACTTAAAAATCACAGCACCCTTAACAGAATTACTGAAAAAGAATTAATAATTTAAGTAGAAATAATATAAGGAAAACGCTTTCTTAATATTAAAAGAAATATTCTAATAACTACTAATACTAAAAATATTTAATTTATAACTTTAAATAAAGATACATGCAGATGTATCAGACAGAGCTATAAAAACTATTTTATTATAAGTATAAAATAATAAACGTAAATATTTAGTAGACTTTCTATCTTATAAGCTCACAACTACTAAATTAAACTATAATATTTATAATAAGAAACTATTAGTAATAGTTTAAGTATTTAAGAAATAGAAATATTACCTGAAGGGAATTAAGTATTAAATTATTATATATTCAGACCACAAGAATCTAACAGCATTCATAATAATAAAGAAGTTAAATTAATAATAAGTTAAATAATAGGAACTAGTTTCTATATTTAACTTTTAAATACTTTATAAATTAGGAAAAGAAAATATAGTGGTTAATATACTTAGTTAAAGAGCAGACTATATAAAGGATATACTAGAAATTTATAATATAATACTTAGATAAAGACCAGACGGATCTCTAGGAAGCTTATAAATAAATATTAAAATAATAGTTATTATTAAAAATATATGGTAAAAATAAATTAGAGAATATAACTATAAACGACTATAATAGCACGAAACGGGAACTATTTTTATACTAGAAGTATTATAAACTAAACTTATTAAAGACTAACATTTAGCTAAAATGTATAGATATTAAGAAATTAAAAAGACTATAGAACAAATCAACAGACATTTCTAGATTCTAAGAATATAGAAAAAGGTTAGAGTTATTCTCTTAAAGTATATTAAGTACAAAAAAAATAAAACATTAAGATATAAAAAATATAGACTTATATAACTAATTTCTTTACTAGATCTACTATAGGAATTAGTTATAATAGACTTTATTACAAGAATACCAATAATAACCACCTTTTAAGGTTAATGGTATGATATGATATTAGTTATAGTAAACTAATTTATAAAATACATATACTTTAAACTAACACACATGAAAGTAAAAGTGGATGAACTAGTAATATTACTAATTAAGCTCTTAATAGTATAATATAAATTACTATAAGAATTTATTATAGACAGAGATAAATTGTTCACGTTAATATTCTAAAAGACATTTATAAGAAAACTAGGGGCTAAGTATTAACTCTTAATAGTATTTTATTTATAAATAAATAGACAAACGGAACAGATAAATCAGACACTAGAATAATATCTATAAATATATGTTAATAAATAACAAGATAATTGGATTAACTTACTACTAATAGCTGAGTTTATATATAACTTTATAAAGTCATTAACTATAAGAAAATCACTATTCTTTATAAATTATAGTTATAAACCTACAGCTTATCAGGAACCACGAAAGCTAAATAAGATATTAAAATTAGTAAAAATAAAGATTAAAAAGTTACAATAACTTTATTAAGAAATAATGAAGAAAATTATTTAGAAAGGAGACCTTAATAAGTAATAGAAAAATAGAACTAAAGTTAAGAAACTAATCTTTAAAAAAGAAAATAGAGTTTTCTTATTATAAAAAAATTTAGAAATAAGACGACCATTAAAAAAACTAGATCACATTAAATTAGGACTATTTAAGGTTAAATAATAAATAAAATCTATAAATTATAAACTATAACTACCTAAAGATATATAGATTTATTTAGTTTTTTATATTTTAAGGTTAGAACTAGTACTATAAAACGCTAAACTATAGATAAGACTTAAACTTAAGAAAGACACTATTAAGTATAAGGTCTAGAGAATTTTAGACTATCAGCAGTTTAGATATTAGTAGAAATACTTAGTTAGATAAGAAAATTACAGACTTAAAGATAATATATAGAAGCTAGTTAGGAACTTAAAGAATAGTTTAAAGCTAATTAACTAGTACTACTAGAAAAAGTAGTAAACGCTTACTCTAAAGACATATCTAAGAAATACAGAGAATATAAGATATTTTATTTAAAACTAGAAAAGAAAGACAAGCTAATACCGGACACTAGAGATTATAATATATTAAATTAGTTTTAATAACTCTGCTTTTTTTTTTTTTTTTTATTATATAAACTTTATTAATTAAAGTAAGCTCACGCTGAAATATCTCTCTCTTCTAAGAATCTATTTAGGCTAGTTTATAATAAATCTACTACTTATAAGAATAAAGTTTTTTCTTATAATAATAATAAGCTAACAGATTATTCTAGGCCTTTTCTAGTTAGTAATATAAACATTTCTTATTACGATCCAGCTAATTTTATTTAGGCTATATTATAATAAGATTATACTTTATATTTTAATTAATATACTTAGAATATTACCCTGAGGATAAGTGCACTAGATAATAATAGTTATTATTATAATAATAAGAATAAGAGAATGGTATCTAATAGATATTCTCTTAAACTCTTTTTACTAAATAATAAGCTTATATTAAGAACGATTCCGCTCAAGTCATTCTTAAGAAATTAGAAAAATAGAAAAGGTATAAGGGGTTCTTATAATTTTAGTTTTTATATAAAAAACTAGCTATCTTTATACTACCTATAAAAAGAGAAATAAAATAACCTTTAAGCTAAAGGCTTAGAAAAAGGGGATAGTATTATAAACTATAATAAAAAAAAAGCATAAGTAAGAAGGCGTTACTATAGAAGGTATAATATAAAAAAATATACAAATAATACTAACAAGCTAAGGCAAATTAGTAAAAACAAAACTTATAAATAGGATTACTTTATAGTAAGTTTAAGTTCTATAGAGAATAATATCTAGAGTAGGTAAGCAGGTCAGGTAATTAACTATAGTAAAATATAAAAAAAATAAATACTAATAATATAAATAAGACTAGGTATAAACTTATCTTCTCTTATTTTCTTTAGCAGTATCTAATATACTTCTAATTAGTATATAATATATATACAGAGGATTTATTATAAGTATAAGACATTAAATAGCTTACAATTACTTTTAATTCTTTATAGTTACTCTAAAATTAAGATTCATACCTTAAGTAAAATAGTTTAATACTATTCTGTTAAATCTTAACTTACTGTAATTACTTCTTTTTATCTCTACTAAGTTAACTAATTTCTACTAAGTCTAATAAGCTATCCAATCCGGAAGTAAGGGAACTAATTAACGTTATATAATTAATTAAACAGCTAGTTACTAGTATAATTTATATTAGCAAGTTAGCAACTTATAATATATAGTCTTTAAAGAAATTAACGAAAAAAGAACTATAAAAAGAAAAATATAAAACCTTAAATAAACAAAATTAGTTTTAGTATACACTATAGAATTTTATTAATTATAGTTATAAATTAACTAAAATAACGTGCTATTAATGGCAGCTTATTATACTAAACTTAAAAATTAAATTAAAAATAAACTAACTAGAAGAAATTAACTGGATAATCTTTATACTTTTATGAAATCTATTATACACATAAATAACTAGTAGTACAAGCAAGAATTAGAATATAAAAAAGGTTAAGTAATAACTATAGGTAAAAAAAAAGTATTAATATAATAAAATTAGATATATAATAAAATATATATTAATAAAATCTAGATAAAAAAGCTTAAACTATAAAAAGAGCTAAAGAGATAGCTTATAACTTAAAAATACTATAAGCAACTTAATAAGAAAATATATCTAAAATATAAAAATATTAAATACTTTATAAATAAATGCCTAAATAAAAAACTAAGAATTATAATAATAAGAATAAAACCTGTAATAAAAAGAAACCTTGTTAGTTAAAGTTATTAATAAAAAGTTTAATAATAATTAATATTAGATCTACAAATCTAATAGGTATTATAAAAAAACTATAAAAAACAGTATTAAAAAATAAAGCATAAACTTATAAGTAGTTAGTAATAGTCTAAAAAAGTATTATATAAGATAATTAAAAACTAGCACTAAGTAATAAGTATAAAAACAAAGAACCTTATACTTTAAGAAATTAATAAAGAAAAGTAATTATTTCAAGAAATTTAACTTTTAATGTATGAGATTTTTAGAATTATAATAATAACTATCTAATAGCAGCTAAATAGAAATAAATGCTAAATCTATAGATTAGACTAATATTTTAAATTTAGATATAAAACTAAGCATTAAAAAATAATACTAAAAAAAGAGTTTTATAAATTAAAGAACTAAATTATTAAAGTAGTGTTTTTATAATATAATAGTTTTATAAAAAGAGCAGTATCTTAGTTCCTTATAAAGATTTAATAAAAGAAGTTATATAAATCCTAGAAATAAGAAAAATTAACTTAAAAAGAAAAAACCAAGCTAAAGAGCGAGGATAATAAATATAATAAAGTAAAAATATTTTTACCTACTATACAAATTAAAAACACTAATATCTTTTAATAACTAAAGAATTAGAAATGTTAAATTTATAAGTTAGTTAACTATATAAAAAAAACATATATATAAGTAATATATCTAATTTAGATGAAGAAACTAAAAAAATAAAAAGTATATAAAAAAGTAGTAAAAAAATAAGAACTAAATAAATAAGTTTCAGAAGCCCTAAATACTATAGTTAATATAAATAATAAAAATAGTTAATAAGATTACTAATATAGATAGTAATATTAAAAGAAATGTATACTTAAATACAGATACTATAAAAAAAGAGACGAAAAATAAAATAGTATTAGAATAACTTTTAGTATCATAAACTCTCTTATAAAGAATATTTTCTAGAATAGAAATATTTAGTTTATGGAAATAAAGTAAGAAAAGAGTATAGTAAGTTATTATATTTAATATACTACTATAACTATAGCCTTATACACATTAAATAAAATACTTTAATTTAAAAAATAAGAATTAAAAGCACAGCATGCGTGATTTTATATTATAAAATTAAATAATTACTAGTAAGAAACTTAAGCTAGTAATATAATTATTAGAGTTTTTAAATTATAATAAGCGTAATAAAAACTATGCCTTTGCTTTAATATAAGAGTAAATAGAAAATCTTTAAAAACACTAGTAAATAGTAAAGTAAATAGAACATTTATTTTAAATTAATAGATTAAATAAAATAACGTATTATACTAGAAAAAGGCGTACTTAGTAAGGGTAAGGCAAGTAGA